>JAULBZ010008044.1:0-11003 GCA_032360805.1 Neoturris breviconis | reverse complement strand
GGCAAATAGTGTAACATGAAAGGAACAAAATGGAACAAAACCTTTTTGCTATGACGTCATCTCAAAAAATTTGAAGTGCTATATTTTGCTTAAAATGCATATATTGTTAGAAATACAGTTAAAATAGTTCTAGATAACATTTTTCTATTCTGATTTTGGTTTTAAGCAGTGTTTTGTTTTTTAAATACTTTTCGTGTTATTAACAACAACTTTGCAAAATACCAACATTATTGTCTGAAAATCTGGAAAAAAATCTGATCTTCAATATTTCGGAAATATTGTGATCAAAACTTTCATGTCAGTCTTATAGATCAGGGCGTTAGGTAGGGAGCAAAAATCTAGATTAGCTAAAATGGTCACTGTCGAAAATTTCCAAGGTCTTTATTAACTTATAAAACCAATTATTTTCTCCAGAAAACCAATTATTTTGAGAACTAATTAACTAGGATGGAAGCTTTATAATCCCAAGAGAATACAAATGAAAGTGTTGACAGCTGCTCTCATCATTGAAGTTGTGTGTATCATTATTAAAACATAACCTCGGAAACTATATATGTATTTTTTTATTTATTAATTTTTTTTTTCACTTAAATTGGGAAATTCTACGCACTTGCTAAAACATGTAACAAAATGAATTCAAATTATGAGACGAAGATCCCATATAAATACAAAGTGTTTGGAGAAAAGCATAGAAAAAGGGTTTAGAAAGGTGGTTTAACAAGTAAAATTTTACGTCAGAAAAACGTTTTGTAATATTGGTTTGTGAAAAAATGAATACAAGTTATGAGACGAAGGTCCCACACAAATAAAACGTTTTTGGAGAAAATCATAGAAAAAGAGTTCAGAAAGGTGTTTAACAATACACTGCCTGGTGAAACACAAATGACATTTTTCCTAAGCCCATGGGCCAGCTCAGATCTTTTCTTTTGACTTGTCAGAGTGTAGGTTTATTTTATATATGTGATATTTTCAATATTTTACTATTAGTGGCGAGTATAAATATTCATACTTGTATCCTGATCCGTATGAAAATTATCCAGAAATACCTAACAATGGAAATTTACATTGGAGAGCATTTATCTCGCCATCATCATTCATAAAAATGAGAATATGGAAGGCAATAAGAGAAGCATACCAAGGGCTTCCAGATACCATTTTGCAAGGTAGAAGATTTCTACCATACCAAATAACAAGCACATTGCTCAGGAGAGGAGATTTTACAGTTCCTTTTAAAGGTAAGTTCATCCTTTAGAGAGAGTCTCCAAATTGTTCAGTAGTTGAAATAAGAGGAAATAATCACAATTTTTTAGCATAGTTTCAGGCTTGTAACCAGAAGTTATGCTCAAATATCGCTTCTCCACAGTGATTATTTGCTCTTATTTTGAATACTGTTGTCAGTACAGGTTAAAATACTGTTGGTCATCACTGTTGTATGGAACTGAAATTTTTTGCCAACAGCTGAATTTTCTGGAAAATCTCTCATCTACCGGTAGTTGCTTTAACTCCTGTTTGTAAAAACAATTTGTTTTGGTAGATTACGCCAAACAAGGGCCTATTGGCTTCAAGACAGGTGTATATTAACCCTATTAGTACTGCACCGCCCCCTTATATTATTTGATCTAAGTTTTAGACTGCTTAAGCAATGGTCCTGAAACTCTCTGGCATGTAGCAATCTATGATTCACATACGTAGCAAAATTCAGTCCTTATTTAGATTGGAAGTTATGGGTCAGAGGTTCGGAAATCTCGAGTTAAGAAACCAGAGTTACTGAGCCCGAACGTCATAACCCGAGTTAACGAAGTTTTCATAACTCGGTAATTTAATCATAAATATAATTTCCGAGTTATTTAATCCAAACTGAATTTTTTTATAAAAATAAAGCCTCTGGGAGATACAACTATACGGCATACGCTCAGTATGCTAACCAAATCATTATCTTTTAAAATAAAAACGGCAAACCATATTGCCTTAATCTTCAAAACAACATCTTTTTTCTATGTAAAGTATGTGGGAAGTTAGTAAAGGTAACTTCTGTAAGAAAAAGGTTTGTGGCCATGAAAGTTAAGATATGGATGACACTGGTCGAGCTAGTGAAATTACAAGAACAAATAGAAGCAGTGGCATCAAGCATAGAAAGACAGGAAAAACAACGAAAGAAGTCTAGAAGAGAATAAATGGACATACTTGCCCAATATATGGCCTCATAGCTTATACAGACTAAACACATCTTCTCTTTGGATGACTGGTTAACAAAGATCTTGATGTGGTTTATCAGGGGTTTACCTTTGTTCATCCTCCTAGCTTCTAGCTACAAGTATTTGAAGTATTTTTGTGACTATAATCTTATCTGACAGACTCTTAAGTGCCAGAATATTCGCTGGGCATAGGTTTTTTTAAAACTTTTACGTATAAAAAATATATAAAAACATAAAATATATTTTTATGTTTTCTTTTTTATTTAATTTTTTCTACATACACCAACATACATTTTTGGAACTGGATTTTAAAAAAACACATCCGGATTCGAAATCATATTTGAATCAATTAACCTTTCCCCAGTAATCGTTTTTAATAATTTGGATAATTTGATCGTGAGCCTCATCAGTGTCATTTCATTTTTAATAACTGGTTTTAATAACTGGTCTGCGTTATTTACATGCTACCCAAAATAATACCCCAATTTGGTACCCAAATTGGGTACCCTGCGTTTTCACAAGAGCCATGACAACAAAAAAATAAAATGGTTGACATTTAATTCGACAACCAAGAGAGTGCTTCTTTAATGACGCGACCCATAATTGTTGTGAGTACTGTTATTTCTAGAAAATATTTTGTCTCAAAACTTTGTTTAGTCATGTCTAGACATACGAAAACAAAAGAAAACGTTCGATTATTAAACAAAAGAAAACGCTCGATTATTGGTCAAAAGAAATTGTGCCGTTCCATTATTGGTCAAAAGAAATTTTTTCTACGTTTGGTGTTTTAGTAAGTCTATTTGCTTCATAAATATTAAATATTCAAAATAATACTCCTGAAAGAAGTTTTTAAGAAGTTTTGAGATAACTCGGAATTTTATTTAAACATAAATATAATTTCCGAGTTAAGTAACTCTGAAGTTATATTATGTTTAAATAACCGAGTTACGAAAAATTAGTTAACTCGGTTATGACGTCATATTCGTAACTCAGGCTCCATAACTCGGGTTTTTAACTCGGGATTTCCGAACCTCTATGGGTCACAATCTGAAATATCTTATTATTAATTCAAGCGTATCATACATTTTGACATAGTTAACTTGTGTTTTTGAGTAATGGTTGCAGCATAAAAAACTCGGTGAAGTTATCGTTACAAATTTTTTGTTTTGTTCCTTTTATGCAAAAGTTCATCATTGTCACGTCATCTGTTAATAATCCCCCTGTGTTAGAGAACCCTCTAAAAGCATTTAGAAGTTATTGGAAGTTTCTGGACAGACCATATATATTGGATTTTGAAAAGTAATATTAAAACGAGGATCTGCTATATGCATGCCATAATAAAGCTGGTCTCTGATCATTGCCTTTGTCATCGGGCAATGCATGGATGTATATGACATCAATTTATATGCTAATAATGCTTGTAAATCCTACAAAAAGACTTATCCTTAATTCAATATTTGTTTTGTGCTAAAAGTCACATACTAGTATTCAATGCCAAGAGTCAGGTCAGTCCCGAAGACTAGCTCGAAAACCAAATTAGACAGGAGTAAAACTGGTTAGATGGAATACTAACTTTATTAATCTATGCATGAACAGGCTTGCTTTCGATTTGTAAATCAACAAAGCAAAAACATTCAATGGAAATTTACCAACTATAAGACTTGTAATTGTATAGCATCTACACTAATATACATCGACCCCTATAACTTGTACCCAATCTGAGATCAGATCAAGCATAATTTATCTCGTGGGAGAAGGTTCATGTGCAAAAAAAGAAATAAAAAAGAAAACTACATGATGAAGATTTCAATATTTTCATCGTAGATTGAACGGAGGTGAATCATGAAGCAATACATAGATTTAATCATAACGAAAGAAACGCATGAAATTCTAAGGCTCAACGACTTACACAAATATAAAAAAATCAAACGGTTCTAACGCATCACAACAAGCACATTAAAACATAAAGCCGCCTTTAGTCGGAATAGGCATTGCACTGAACAAAGCTGGCAGAAGACTAGTCGAAGAGTAGCGTGTTTGTGTTCTAAATCATAGAAAACACAGAGTATAAATAAAACTTTAGTCATTCACAACAATAATTTGGCAATGAACGATGTTCAACGATTATTCTACTATCCTCTGATTCGTAATCAGAAATGTTATTCTTTCAGATGTATTTCGCCCAGATATTGCCGATATTGATAAACAACTTTTCTTATAGTTCAGAAATTATTCTTCAATGTTTTCTTTCCCTCAGAATGCACGATCTCTGTAAGTTCTGAGACCTGGGACTTGAGACTCGATAGCCTGATAAGTGAGACGTGATTCTTGTAACACTAGAATTTTGAAATCCTGAATGACATAATCCACAAGGTCTGGGTTGAGGTGGCTGACTAAAAATTGTTGTAAAATATGTACATTAATTGGCAAATGAACGTTGAGCGGTAATGGGTTAAACTGAAGACTAATGGTTGTGAAAACTATTTACATGTTGTGTGGTGCTGAGATTATGCAATGTATTTCCTCTTGGGGCAATGTGTGACTGGGTTCCGTTCATTGCACATGCTGCATTGGTGAGGGTAACGGCATTGGTTGTTAGTGCAACCCCTAGAGTTGTAGTGGTAGCAGGCATGCTAGGAGGGCACGAAAGTGCTGTGGTGGAGCACGAAAAGACTGCATTGTGGGGGTATTGTTAAGTGGTGTGTTAGTTAGTGTTGATGCTGTAGACGTGGTTCTCCTATCGGGGAAACTGGGAGCGAGATGGTCAGGTCTGAGACACAAAAAACAAACATAAATGTTACAGAGTTCATCATCTTGTCTATCCCTGGACATGTAAGGGTGTGTCATGGGTGGATGTGTCATGGGTAAAATAATTGTATAATCGGTTAGCCACACTTTCCACACTACCGGTGCTTACCAAGTTGTATCTGTTACAAGATAAGTTCAGTACTACTCGAGGAAGACTCATCCAATCACTAAGTGATTTTTGACAATCTTCTTCGACCCCCTGGGCGGGATTCGATCTTTTACGAGTATTGGGCCGTTTGACTGCCATGCAAAGTAACGCTAGAGACGAGATAACCAAGCAACAATACATAATTTGTGAATAACTTCCCAGCGTCAGGAAAGACTTGAAAAACTCTTGTAATATATGTAATAAATAACTTGACAATAAATAAACGTAGTTAAAACCACAAAGAACTAATGATTGGAAAGATAATCTGAGATATCAATGAGAAAGTAAATAAACTTCCAAGAATCAGAAACGCTTGACTGAGCAGAAACTGAAAGGAGGGTTGCGGTAACGACGGCCCGACTAAACTAAATTGCAGAATGGTCTGCCGAAACATCCAGCCTGCAGTTAACTAGTGTTAAGGATGGGTACTTAACTGTCCAAAAACATTGTGAAATTTTCTTTTTCAGGAAACTTTTGAGATATTAAAATAAGGAAATAAAAAAGATGCTAATTTGACAAATCCATGTAACTAAAACATTTCGTCCTTTTGTCCGCCATGGTGGACATTTTCAAGTACAGATTATCTATATAATTTCAAATAAATTTCATAATCTTTGTTTACTAAATACACTGTTTAGATTACTGCTATTATGTCTATTTTCACCTTGACTCTTTCACGTGTTACTAATGTTATACACTGTTTGCGCTAGGCTACAAAGCCTGAAATTATACTTCAAAATCATAACTTTGGAATGGCTAATGTTTACTTCATGAAACTTGGTACAATTATAGTTCATCATCATAGGAATAATTTGAACAATTTTTTTGCCTATGTCAGCACTTTTTTAATGATGTCATCATATGTCTTTTTTAATTCACAATCTTTTTTCAAAGAAGCATGTATTCAAAGCGAAATTGGAGCAGTTCTGTTTCCTATTTTTAAGTTCTGTCTTTGGTTTTTGCATACTGAGGTCTATGGTCCAAATTTAAAGTAAAGTGCGTTAGTTATACTAAAGTTATTCATATTTTCGTTTTTGTAGAAACTGACTCCAGGAAATCTTATTTCGTTGAATTTTGACATATAAAATGTGATTAAAAAGCGTACTAGACGACATTTTTCGGTTCTGTTTTTGGATATTGCCAGCTAATCAATGCCTTCTTAACATATTTTACAGTTTTTATAATATTTGAACAAAGAGAGTATCAAATAATTCCGAAAACTCGAAATATAGAAAATATACCAAAATGATTCCCATCACCATAAATAGTAATTAGACAAAATCATGTTTTAATTCCAAATGCAACTTAAATAATTTATAATTACGTTTAAAGAAAAATTTAAGAAAATGTAATCTAGAAAATCTATGATAAGTTCAAATATGCTCAGTAAACTAACAACCATCAACATGGTAAATGACTTAAAACTTCTGTTGAAGATATAATATTTACTGGAGGAGTATAAAGGTTGACTAATTTATAATTATATATCTATTTCTGCTTTATCTGTCTTGGTTTTTATTATTTAGGAGATGAAGAAACAAAAGACAAGATATTTATTCGTGTTTTTCTGACACATGGGATGGGAAAACATGCCTACAGTGATCAGACATTTTATGATGACAATGATGAGATCATTGCCTCTATCTATCCAAAAGTTTATCGAATTGTTATCTGGACTGGTGATATAAAAACATTATTTCGTCCACCATCAATGGGTTACGAGCAAGTGGAATATAGTCTCTTAATTAAACTTAGCGCTGATAAGGATTTGTTTATGAAAGGCGTCAATGAATTTGTAGTAAGATTCTCTTATGTTTTCTATTTTGTTGCATGGGCTAAATAGTAATGCTACTATCACTTTGCAGCCCGCTTTTCTTAATAGACCCTGTTCCTGAAGTACTACCATTTTAAAATATGGTACCAGCATACCAGGCAATATGTGCCAAAAAAATTGATTTTGTCCACTTGGTCCCAAGTTTCGGGTAAAAAGCAAAAATTGTGTTTTCGGTCCTGAAATTTGATTATAGCATGTTAAAAAATATTTTGACACCGCTGGCCGAAAATTTGATTTACATTCACCAAAATGATTTTTGATTTAGATTTGAAAAATTTTGAAAAATATTTTTCCTACGAGACTTTGACCACATTCTTCAATATGATTTTCTAATGATTTCTCATGAACTCGGTTTATAAGGATTTGACCAGAATCACATTTGGACTTAAAAACTTTTGAAAATTAACTACCTTATGGGAAGAAAATTTTGCGGGAATTTAATTTCGCAGATAGAGGAAAGAGTATATTTCACAGGAATTTAATTTTGCGGATTGAAATTTTTGAAAATTTTCGCGCGAATTTAATTTTTTGGATAGCGTAAAAAGTGGAGTTTTTTGTGTGCGGCTTAAACTTAAATTGAAAGAAAGGAACTTGATATAAGGTACAATTTATGAGGTGAAATTTATATTTGGTATTGTCTGTACAGAATTGTAACATTTTAGGGCCTAAATTTACCTCGTTTTAGACTTGATAAGAGTAAAACTCCCTAAAGGCTTAAAAATAAATTTTTAATTAAATAATTACGCGGATGAGAATTTTAAGTAATTTTCACAGGAATTTAATTTCGCAGATTTTAGACTATAACCATAAACCTTTTTGACTGTCATTTTGTATTTTGGGAAATCATCCTCCTCGAATTTTTGAGATGTTATTTTTTAAAAAAATAATTTTTAAAATTTCAAGAATTGAAGTCTCCATTTTGATTTTGGGAAACCTTCTTAAATTTTGAAAGAAATATTAATGTTATTCACTTTAGGGTCGTAAAACACTTAAATAATAACATGAGAGTATAAGTTGGTTTTTCTAACATTATTTTACTGCCAATGCAAATTAGAAATATAATGAAAATACACAATTCAACAGGGGAAGATTTTTTAATAAAAGAATGGTTTTAAAGGGATGTAATCTTATATTTCATTATTCTTTATTTATTTTAAATTTTAGTAATAGATAATGACAAAATGATAAAATAGATACATGTTTCTATTATACCCTGTATAATGTAGTACTGTTATACATGAATGCCTACAGTACATACACAAACATACATAAACATTCATACACATGGAAGGTGGAATAGCAAGATAATAGTAAAGAATTCTACAAGTCAGTTGTGCGAGGGAAAAAACTAGTTGAATAGACACAAAATGGCAATGCTTGTTTTTTAATAGCAAAATTAATTTGCAGTCTAAAGTTTTTCAGATTCATCATTATTTTTTATTCAGGTTCAGGAATTTTTCTTATTCTGGTTTACCAAAGTGACTCATGTTCAGAATTTTTATTGTTTTAAGTTGTCTTATCATTCAGGTTCAGAGGGAAATATTAGCATAAAATTCCGAATACATAATCAAAATTTTGTATGTTTAGAAATGAATAGACTCGATTGATACGTAATACCTATGGAAATACCCTTCTGAAAAACCACACACATTGCCTGGGAATAAAAATAGTGATGCAAGGTTTTTGACCCGCCTTAATTGCCTTGAGTATTTGGCCCTAGGCTTAAATTCAAGATTTTACTGTATGTTTTCAGTCTTGGTAGAACACAACATTTTTGAACGCAACTTAAAAAAAAATTAAAATAGATATAATATTCTAAATCTAAAAGTATTATTTGTATGTATTTGAGTTTTTAAATTTCTGTTCATCTAATAATATGGTGGTCGAAGAGTAAATAACCACTGTGGGGGATGATATTGAGCTTCAGGCTTTGTGTCCCGAAGCCATGCTAAAAATGACTACTCCACGGTGATTAATTGCTTTTATTTTTGAACAATTTATTTAAGGAACGGAAGACCAACATGGAAGATCATAAGAAGAAACTGTTTCCATTTAAAAATCAACTTAATAAATTTGACTACGAGAAGGTTAACATTTCTGAAAAACTTGTAGGAAAGTATTATGATCGAGATGGTAATGTTGTGGCATTCTTTGATAATGTTTTCCCAAAAGAACTGGTAGATGCTGTACGAACCTACTATACTAGATTTGAAAGTTCATTGAACTATAATGCATATGATCCGGGTTCATCTGAAGGCCATGACAATGTGAATTGGATATATCAATTACAGGTATTCAGTGTTCGAAATAAGAGCAAAATAATCACTCCAGATGAGGAAATTTTGAGCATTGCTTCAGGTTGTCTAACCTGAAATTATGCTCAAAAATCCCTCTTCTACAGTGACTATTTGCTCTTATTTTGAACGCTGGTATTTTAAGTAAGTTTTCTTTTTCTCTTTTACTTGCCAAGCATGTGTATTCTGTTCAAGAAACTTTATATCCACATTAAATTACAATTTTGAAATGTATAATAACCACAGTGGTTGAAATAAGAGCAAATAATCACTGCGGAGGAGTTACTTCATAACCTCAGGCTATAGCCCAGCCCTTTGAATTCACGCCGGCATGCCCCTGTGTAGGAGCAACTTTGGAGACAAATTTGCAGCCAGTTGGCTGCAAATTAGCCTCCAAAGATGCTCCTCCACAAGGACATGCTAACATGAATTCAGAGACCTGTATAGCCTGAAGCTAGGCTCAAATATCCTTCCATAATGATCATTTACTCTTATTTCAGCTACTGAACCCATGGTCAAATGAAATTAAGACCCTTAGAAAAACATGGTAACATGTTGCTTGGACTTTGTGTTAACCCTATTGGGGGCACTATACAACTCCTGAAAAATTTTTGTACTAATGATTTTTACCCGAAATTTTATGACTTCCTAAAATTTCTTTTATCTTTTTGAAAAATATTTATTGCCTTATGGGGGTGATTATTTTCTGAACAGTGGATCGATTCTGAGAAATCGAAGATACTTTTTTTATGCTGTTGTAACAAAGTTTTGTATTATGCGGTTAAGAAATTGTAATTTACAGACCATAATGTAATTTACAGACCATAATGTAATTTACAGACCAGAATGTAATTTACAGGCCAGAATGATGTATATACGGACCCTTTCTAAAAACTGGTATTGTAAATCATTAAGCATGATGATGTCATAGTGAAGATTGTGTGACTTGGGGTAGATCAAATGCACATTAGTTACTAAATTTTATACAAATTGGTGATCTCATACTTAGGTCAAATATTTGAATTATATACCTTGGTCGAGTATCATTATCAGTTAGTTCACATTAATTATACCTTCAAACAGATCTAAAGAGTCCATGCTTAGTAGGGTTAATATGGTTAGGGTTGCATGCTCTGGATGACTTGACATGGAATTACCATTAGGGAGAACATGGTAACATTGCTTAACATCACAGTAAAAATGATTTTATATTGTTGCGCATTTCTTTTAGCCTGAAGCTGTGTTGAATACACCATATATAGAAATGATTAAACGACTTAGTACATTTTTGTCAAACACAACAGACTGGTATCCCTATGATGTTTCTTGTAATTTAATCCAACATACACATCACACTCGAATTCATATAGATTGTACTAACAAAGAGGTAGGAACCATCTGCTTATTAAGCACTGTTACAAATAAGAACATACATAATCACAATGGAGGAGGGATCTTTGAGCATAGCTTCAGACTGTAGCTTAAATATTATCTCAAAAATCTCTCCTCCACTGTGATTATTTGCTCTTATTTCAAGCACTGCTGAGATCTTTCAATTCATTGGTTGCTTCTATCTGAAGACACCAAACAAATTAAAGGAACTTAACCTCATTTGATGTTGCTATATGGTAGATTTTAGGTGAAATTTCACCCTGGCTGTTACGTGTACACACTTATGAGAGTTAACCCTATTTCTACTTTTTAGGGCTGTGAGAATCTGCTCC
>JAULBZ010008043.1:0-11004 GCA_032360805.1 Neoturris breviconis | reverse complement strand
TCGCATTTCACTTTCGGAACTCCAAAAATAGCACACCAAAACTGTGGAAACCATCTGGCTGGCACCCACCTCCACCTTAAAACGCCAACCTTAACACATTTTTTCTAAACATTGCGAGAGACATTAAACAACTCACACCTACCCAATTAGAAACAGACAACTTTTCACCAGTTGAACATCGTATTATCGACTCCCTAAGCAACAATCGCCTAGTCACATTCAAACCCGCCGATAAGGGAGGTAGCTTGGTCATTATGAACACTGAGGACTACATATCTAAAGCCATGGCCCAACTTGGTGACACCAAAAACTACAAGAAACTTACATCTAATCCCACACTTAGCATTGACCATGAAATCAGCATGATTATCGAATATTTACTATTCAAAGGTGCCATCACAAAAGAGATTGGCAAATTTTTAGAACCACTGTACCCACCCAGAACATCCGTTCTTTATGGACTTCCTAAAATTCACAAGACATCCCACTTCGCCCCATTGTCTCTGCATGTAACTGATCCACCAAGAATTTTTCAAAATTTATAGACTACTTATCACAGCCAGTCATGAAAGCTTTACCGTCTTATATCAAAGACACCGAAGATTTTATAAAACTAATACTAGACCTCCCCACTTTACCTGAAAATGTTCTCTAGTTAGTCACAGCTGATGTAGTATCACTCTACACAAACATCCCACATGATGAAGGGATAGAAACATTTATTAATACTTTATCACAAAATATGGATCTTCTACCATCAGAGGCACCTCCCCTACCCACTATCTAAATTATTTTTGAATTTATCCTCAACCAAAATTGCTTTCAATTCCTAGAGGAATTTTATCAACAGATTCACGGCACAGCAAAGTGTGCACCCGCATATGCTTGCATCTACATGGGTAATTTTGAAACGTCCAAAATCCTCCTCTTAACCAAAGCTATCTTGCCCTGGAAAAGATTCATTGATGATATTTTCTTCATCTTCAATGGATCAATAAAAGAATTAAAAAAGCTTTTCCAAAAAATCAACAACCTTCACCCCATCACAAAATGTACGTTTGAATATTCCAAAACATCAATCAATTACCTCGGCACATATGTCCATGTGGGAGAGGACAGAAAACTATACACCAGTTTATACACCAAACCCATTGACCCTTTTGCATTACTCCATTTTGACTCTTTCCACCCCCTATCTACCAAAACGTCGATCATTTACTCCCAGGCATTACGATATGATCATCACCAAGGAGGACATGCTTAGAGATGCGCTTAAAAATTTAGAATGGGTTCTCGTCAATAGAGGTTATCCCAGACCCATTATCAAAACTCAATTAGCTAAAGTAGCGGGTTTCTCCCAGCGCGATATTCTAGCTTATAACAAACCGCCCAACGATGCGCCCACCACACAGAACCCCGATCTTCTTCATTCCCCATGTCAACGAAAACCCAGCTATTTTGCAAATCATTTCCTCACCAACCAATACTCGCCACCCAATGCAACACCAATATTAGAGACACCCTGGTCAGTGCCAAAACAAAACGTAGTCCCTAAAAGGTTATCATACCAGTTTTCTTCTATCATGAAGACTACCCAGAGCCATACACCCGAGGTACTAACCCTGAGCATAGGAACTAGAACTTCATATCATCCACCACCACACCTGTTATTACAAAACGTACTTGCATGTACACACGCTACAAACTATGGAAATCAACAGTCCAGTGACAGCACCAGGGACCACATCCGCAACCAGCTTTGACATCTTGCCTCTATACTATCATACCAACCAACCACTCAATTGCATCACACGATATTCCAGTTGCACTGTGCATTACAGACAATATAATATAGTCGATGATTTAGGATGCCCACCTCTAACTGAATTATTTACACCATTGATTTAATTCATCGTTTGGTATGGATATTCATATTCCACATATGTTGGATGGATCGTAATGCCCCTCTGATCGTTAAACTAAGCACCTTTATGACTTATGCAATAACAATTACACTGAATATCACTATGTTTGGATCATCAGACTCAAAACTCACTAACATAGTTTTAGAGAATAAAACCCATAGACCACCACTTCCTGTCTCTAAACCTCCCAGGACCACACACACTTAACTGATGCCTTAGAGGAATCAGTACTTAAAATAAAATAGTCATTTGTTCTAAATAAATTTCGTTTTTGGCTTTCCATGTCAGGTATTTTACGGGTACTGCGGTAGGTTACTCACATAAATAATGCCGTATGTAAACTTTTATTACATTTAATAGAGCCTGGGTAATATTGTGACTAAGTTTCAAGTAAAATGGAGCAGTAATTCCGAAGTTATCGGGGTGTGGTATATTGTATCCCTAGGTTATTAGATCCTCGTAAAAGCCCGGCTTAATGGGATACAACAATTCAATGAAGACTCTTCTAAAATACAAAAAAACCCTCTCGGAATTAGAATCATAAAAAGCATGATTGTATTTGTATTTGTACATGATGTTCATTTCATAATATTTAAAAAAATATCCTTAAATAATCAATAACTTCCGAAACTCCGTCACAGCATATGTCTTTATCGTCATTCTACGCTGTACATCCCATTTAAAGCTCTAATAACCTTAACCTGCAATTTGAGCAAAGAATATACAACAACAATATGAAGTAATGAAACAATCTATCAAAGCAGTAAATTTGCAAACAGAAATGAAAATACCAAAACTATATATTTGCGAATAATTACTTACACCTCTGACAGCATTTAACGGTTAGTTTTTTTCTTTATTAATATACCCCCATAGGACCCATAAACTATGGTCTATATAGGCTTGCCATATGGAAGAACCCCCTCCCTAGAAAAAATAACTTTCTAAAAATATCGCCCCTCCTCCAATCTCTTAGTGGGGGTGAGGGGGGGCGGGGTGTACGCCATGCACTAGCCCTATTTTTAACCCTAATATCTGATAGCAATTCCTGACACTAGCCCTGATCTTAACCCATATTCTACTTTACCATAATCCTGAGTCTATCTTTAGCTTTTATACTAATTATACCGTTACTAGCCCATTCCTTACTCTGACTATAATCCTGAGTCTATCTTTAACATTGATACTGATCATGCCGTTACTAGCTCATTCCTAACTCTGCCCATAATGCTGAGTCTATTTTTAACATTCCGACAGGGATCTTTCCTTTGCCTGCGGTCCTTGCTTGATACTTTTGCTCTGAGGCCTTTCCTATGCCCATTTGCCTTTTCATATCCGAGATATTTCCTTTGCCTATGTTCCTTATCTGGTGCCTTGGCTCTGTTGCCTTTCTTTTGCCCTCTTCTCTCTGCCCATGTTTGCCTATCTTATGCCTTTCCTCTGCTGGGAATCTAAATTCCTTTGCCTATTCTTCATTTTGGTCTTTGTCTGTTGCCTGTGTTCCCCTGCCAGCTTGCCTGTCTGTCTCAAAGATTTCGCTTCCAAACATAGTAGCACGCTCACGCTTTGCAATCTTTAAATATTGATTAACATTGATACTGGTCTTACCGTTACTAGCTCATTCCTAACTCTGACCATAATGCTGAGTCTATTTTTAACATTGATACTGATTTTACCGTTATTCGCCCATTCTTAACTCTGACTATAATCCTGAGTCTATTTTTACGATACATTGATACTGATCATACCGATATACTAGCTCATTCCTAACTCTGACCATAATGCTATCCCAAACTTCGACATTAATCTTAACCAACCACAGCCCTGACCCTAACGCACACAGTATCCTAACTCTAACGCTACTCCTAAGTCTTGATTCTAACCCTGAAACTACCCCTAACTCTCACACTAACCATAACCTGAAACTAACCGTCATCATAACCCTAACCTACTAACTCCAGGTATGTTGTATACCCACTCAAACTAAAAAAACCTACAAACATAAACATAAATAAAGTTTTTCCATAATAAAATCAATCAGATTAATAATAACTACACTAAACCTATAATTATAATGAAATAAGACAGGTATTAACACATGTGGAGATGTAAATAAAGTAAATAAGAGATATTTCTCTCTTCACCATGCAAACAAAACTCAAAAGATATATCAAAAGCTATTACCCAGCCGGCAAAAACCTGTTTAAAGTATCAGCAAAATAACAGGATCCCACCGATTAGAGTCCCACCTTGGGGTCCTGGTTTTCCGGTATGCCTAATATGAAAAACTTACTATTAAAAAATGGTACTTTATCAGACAACCTCGTTCCTAGAGCTTCTTGCCTTTTTGAAAAGCGGCATAAAGGACTATAGGGCTATTTTGAAAAGGCAAAAAGCCCTGAGAACAAGGTTGCTTTATCGGACGGTTTTCTTATCTATTCCAATGTCTAAGTATATTTTAAACATTTTATATAATGCATTATAAATATTGTAAAGCAGTAATTACCAATTACGAACGACGTCGTTCTAGCATCTTTACTGCGGACTTTGAACAAGTTTTTTCCCAATGGGTAATTAATTGAAAGATGTTTTGGCAGCATTGAAAGTAACAAATCATTTATTTCAATAACAGTACGTAGAACAAGCCATTCATTTCAACCTTATCAAAGACATTATTCATCTTGCCCAAATATGAATACACTATTGTGTCATCAGCATAGAAAGCCAATTTGCTCAAGATGTTGTCAGGAAGGTCGTAAATAGAAATAAGGACTAAGAACTGAGCCTTGAGGTACACCAGCATTAATAGAGTAGCTGTTAGAAGATTGACCATCAAGAACAACTCTTATTTTACGATCTGAGAAAAAAGATTTAATTAATTCCAATCAATAAGGGACCACAAACACCATAAGTTTTCATACCAATTCATATTATACATCCGCATTAATAGAGTAGCTGTTAGAAGATTGACCATCAAGAACAACTCTTATTTTACGATCTGAAAAAAAAGATTTAATTAATTCCAATCAATAAGGGACCAGAAACACCATACGTTTTCATACCAATTCATATTATACATCCAAAAACAATAACCCAAAATATTTAAGGCGATAAATTAAAAATATACTGCCTCCAGTTTTATATAGTTTTCTGTTGATTTTACCAAACCTTTGATCATCATTCTTTGCATAGTGTTTGTTTACATATATGTGAATGAAACTTTGCGGACAAGATGAGTAGCTCGAAATTAGATAGATAAAATACAAAGATTAGATATATCGCAAGGAGACGCAATGTAAGGCGAAATTCTAAATATCTTATGGCGGTTTTTACTCTCTTCATAACTTATAGTTTATCACGTTCAAAAAATAGTTACTACGTTCGAATCTAAAACACTTTCTGAGATAATGCAATTATAAATCACACGGGTGAATCATGCCACAACATCACAACAACAGCTGCGAGTCAGCAAAGTTATGCAGTTGTGATATCTCGTTGCCACAAAAAGTGATACGACGACACGAAAGGTATGCTGATTGTGTCAGTAATACCGCTGCATAAATCTATGCATTATTGATTGATTTAATTCTGAAGCGACACTACCAAAAGCTGTGGCGATATAATGTTTTGTGCTGCATAAAGTACATTCTATTAATGTCTTTTCGTATTGTAGATAAAAAGTTTCAAAAGAAAACAGACTATGTGAGATCTGGAAGAAGTGAACAAAATCTGTGAGATAACGAACATAAAGATATATTTTTTAAGCCTATTTCACAATACAATAACTAACTTTATGGACCAAAACCTGTTCAAAGTCTGCAGAGATACAGAAGCTAGATATTATAAATAATTTATTCTTTAAAAAAATTGTTAAAATCAAGAAATGCTTTTTTTAAGAAACAACTATTTGCTACATTTTCTATAATATATTCGAAGAAATTAAATTGCATAAAAGTAATAAGCGGATCAACAAATCGTTAAATCTTTGAAATCTTTTCCTCGTGAAGAGTTCTGTATCTTGTTGTTGAAAAATAGCAAAACCTTTTGGATTAAAAGCTTCTCTCTACGAATGCTACTGATTCGGTGATATATTTTATTGACACTGTACACAGATATAGCCATAAACAAAGCAAAAACCAAAGTAAAATAAACATATACTTAGGGACCATCTTAGGGACCAAAATCCGTTACCAGGGGAAGAGTGCTGAATCAATGATCTTGCAATTGATTGGTTTCTTCGTCCTGAAGAAACCAATCAATTGCAAGTTCATTGACTTAACACTCTTCATCATTGATTGATTTTTCTCAAAATTATTGAATTTTATTTTTTTAAAGCTGCTCAGATATCTGCTTTTGGTAAAGAATTTTGGAGATGGCTCCTAAGAGTAATTAATTATCACTGTGAAGGAGAACATTCGAGTATCTACAACCCTTTACATAAATTGTGAGACATTTTACGAATTTCATCAGACAATACACACCACAAGTAAAAGATAAGTCTGGAAAATGACCACGAGGTGTCATTAGAGATTTATCTCAGTGATTTATAGATTAGATTTAAGACTAAGACTTAGACTTTCGCAAACTCAACAAACTCTGTTGCTTCTAGCAGCCTTAGCATCCAGGCTCTTGGAATAAATTCGAATTTTGACGCAGTTCGTCTAGCTAATCAAAGTTTAAGGCTTTTCGTCTAAGTTAAAATTCCAAAACTTTGCATAAATTTAACATTTGTCTCAAGTATTTATGTTGGCAGTTGTAGCTTCAGGCGTTGTGTTGAGAAATTCCAGTGGGCAAATACTCGTTTAAAGTCCACGCTAAAGTTCTAGCATCTATACTGCAGACTTTGAAAATGTTTTTGCCCATTGAAGTGTAGAATTTCTTAAACTTAAAGATGTGCATCTAACGAAATTACAGTTGATCAGTGTTCAAAATGAGAGTAAATAATCCCTGTGGAGGAATGATTTTTGAGCATAGTTTTAGGCAATGTAGGCTGAAACTATGCTCAAAAATTACAGTGATTAATGATTATTTACTCTTATCTCGAATCATCATCGTGTAGAAGCACTTTCTGGCTAACACTTTATTATACAATCTTGTCGTCTTTTTGTCTAATATTAGCATCAAAAACTTACAAAAACTTATTATTTTTAGCATCAGAAATTCACAAAAACATACATCTGTGAAGCAAGGGGCAAACGTGGAAAACATGAAAACCTTACTCAACAGAAACATGATCTCAGTCCCTATTACAGTTATGCCTAATTTACCCATTGTCAATCCAAGGATAGAGAAATTACATTGATAAAATAATAAGACACCTTTTTATTTTTACTGGTAGATTTTCTTGTTTCCTGTTGAGCTCCGTCTGGAGTTTTTGCTTCTTTGGGTTCCTTTTTGTCTTCATTTTCACGTTTTTCTTCAACTGAAGTTGTCCTTTCACTTATCGCTAAAATTGTAACAATACCATCAACAGTGGTCGAAACAAGAGCAAATAATCACTGTGGAGGAGTGATATTGGAGTATAGCTTCAGGCTACAAACCCTGAAGAAATTTTCGAAAATCCCTCCTCCACATTGATTATTTACTTTGTTTCCAAATCAACTTTAGATGGAAGGTAGGCAATAGAAACTAATTTGAAAAAAATAATAACTACACAGAAGGGTGTTACACAGTGGCCAAAATTAGAGCTATCACTGCTATAGCTTCAGGCTACAAAACACTACTCATACACAGTGATTATTTACTCTTATATCGACCACTTCGTTATTTCAACGAGCTTGTAATGGATTTGTTTCACCTGTGGAGCAGTGTTTTTTGAGTAGCTTTTAAGCTGAACACTATACTCAAAAAACACTCCTCCACTGGTGATGTCTGGCAGTTTGGTTTTTGGCGATTGATCACAAATATTTCATCAGAATACTCATACCAAATCTGGACAATGGTAACACTTCAGAAAACATGGCAAATCGTCATGATGGATGGAATTTTACTGGGATAGTGCTAACAAACATATAGTAGGTCATGAATTTCAAATTTAATGGAAATAATCACTTATAAAAGAATTTGGCTACAAAATAAATAATTTACTGTAATCATAAAGCTGATCCAAATATCCGATAAAATCATTCAATTTTGTTGCATCCAACGAACCTACAATGGTATCAACCTTTTCTCGGTATGTTTTAACCCTAAACAAAATAGCAATTTCCATTATTGTTTCCATTGAGTTCCAAACATTTTTAATTGTGTCTCTTGGGTCATAACGGAACAACTAAAATTTTAAAATTTTCATTAATAGCATGTTTTATTGACATTCATTTTGTGAAATAATTATTACTATTACTACACGCTATAATTAATCGGCCCGATTCTTAACTTATCTTAACAAATCGGCTATGACTCGGAAAAATCTGTAAAAAGATGGTAGCCAAAATCGGCCAGATTAATCGTAACGTGTAAACATAGTTTAAAGAAACATGGTATGTTATGTCAAGTACTACAAATGAAATGTCTTTTTTTGTTTTTTGCTCGGAAAATTTAAGTTTGTCCATTTTGCTTTATTCAAGAATGTTTCGCTGAAACACACACACCTGCATGGATAGGCTGGAATTATGTAGGTGGTAGAAACTATTTGAACAAATAAAACTGCACAGAAGGGTGTTACAGTGGTCAAAATAAAGGTAAATAATCACTGTGGTTAAGTAATTTTTCAACATTATTTCAGGCTTTGTAGCTTGAAGCTATGCTCAAATATCCCTCCACCACAGTGATTATTTACTCTTATTTCAACCACTGCTCAATATCAGCATGAATATTAATATTACTCAGTCTTCATTCTTAATACCCAACAGTGTTCGAAATAAGAACAAATAATCACTGTAAAGGAGAGAATTTTGAGCATAGTTTCAGGCTACAAAGTCTGAAACTATGCTTAAAAGTCACTTCTTCATAGTGATTATTTTACTCTTATTTCAAAAACTGTCCAATATTACTACTCAGCAAACCTTGATATTACTGCCAGACACCTGTGGAGCTGGAGGAATGTTTTTCAGCAAAAAAGACACAAGTAACTACACAAAAAAACACTCCCCCAAAGGCGAAGCCTAGCAATTATTTCAAGTCTTCTTCAGTATTCGTCTTCACAAAATATTAAATTGGTGCTGATCTCAAATTAGATAAATCCTTGATACACATGCATACTTTTTGGAAGGGATTTCTTCCCTTGTTCTGGAAGGTCCAGCAACACAATCCGCATTCCTCTTCTTTGAGTTATCTAGTAATCATTAAATTGACGTAAGGGTAAGAGATTTTTGAGGATACCTTCAGGCTTTATAGCCTGAAGCTATGCTCATTTCTCCTTCCTCCACAGTGATTATTTGATCTTATTTTAAGCACTGCCAGCAAAACATGTAGTCTAGCTTACTCTGACTCAAAGTATACAGTTTGTTTTCAAATACACAACACAAACTACATTATAACTATGTCCTATACTATGCATAATACGATGCCCTATACAATGCACATACCCTCCCCTATACAATGCCCTATACTAACCATATACCTTACAAAGCCCTAGACTATGCATATACCTAAGAGGCTAAACTTATGTTCCAAATGAAATTCAATCAATTTTCATTCATTTCGAAGTAACTTTGGAAGTAGTAGAATACAAGTAGAGAAGGGGTCAAAATAAGAGCAAATAATCAATGTGGAGGAGTGATTTTTTGAAAAAATTAAAACTCTAAAATTAAGGAAAAAGCCTCCCCAAAATACAACATGGATGCTAAAACACATTCATGGTCAAAATCTCATGGAAAATTAACTTGTCAAAAGAAATTATCCACTTCTCCCCATATACTTTGGATATAATATTTGGGTGAATGTGGCCAAATCCAAATTTCAAGATGGTACCACTCATTTTCGGTCCATTGGACCGAAAGAGTAAATTCGGCGGTTAAGAATCACTTCTCCACACTGATTATTTACTTTTATTTCAACCATTGGCCTGGTACAAGCAGGACTAAACATTTGGCTAAACATACTGAAAAATCTCTCCTCCACAGTGATGATTATTTTAAGCCCTGTACATCATAATTAAGCTGCTCTAAATGTTTTGAATACATTGAAGTCATACAACATACTTTAGCACTGCATTACTCTGCATTAACATACCCACCTAATGGTTTAACAGCCTGTTGTGAAGTATGAGATTCAAGATTAATTCTACTTTCAACTTTCTTCTCCACACCATCTTCTTTCTTGGTTAAGGAGAAATGAAATGGAGTAGACTCTAATGATTCTAAATAAATTTAAATGAATAAACAATCCTTCCTTGCCAAAGGTAAGATGTAAACAATCTACATAATCAAATTAAAGAACTCGACTCCATACCCGATGTTTGTTGACTTGGATTTTCTTTCCTAGTCTCAGATCCTGTTCTTTCTTTCAATGTAGTGAGACCCTAATAAAGAAATATTCAGGAATGTATCAAAATTCATATTTGTAGAGTATACTCAGAAGGATGCCTAGAGAAAAGTCAATAAAGAAAATGTAGAAACAAATCAAACAATTCCCAGTTCCTATTTTTTCATTCCATGTTAAAATATCCATATACGTAAAATAAAAATAGAAAAATTTAAAGGAATGCTCAAAAAACCCTCCTCCATAGTGATTATTTGTTCTTCGTTCGAACACTGGTTATCACTCAAGAATTATATCAGATATACACTTGGTGTAAAAATTGCCATTTTAGTTTAAGGACTGTCTGTAAAGATACCTCTTTCTACAGTGTTCAAAATAAGAACAAAGAATCACTTTGTAGGAATGATTTTTGAGCAGTTTAAGGCTATTAAACTATGCTCAGAAATCCTTTCTCCATATTAATTATCTGGTCTTATTTCAAACATTGTGAAACTGACTATTCTCATTTAATTTAAATGAATTAGTCTTCTAGAAAACAAATTAAGTAACTCAAACGATATAAGGGACATACCTCCTTGTTGCGGCATACTTTTTTTAAAAAGTTTTATGAGTGGAAACTTCTCAGAACAAGTATTGTATAAGCCAGCCAAGAGGGAAG
>JAULBZ010008042.1:0-11004 GCA_032360805.1 Neoturris breviconis | reverse complement strand
CTCGTTCCCAGGGCTTCTTCTCTCTTGACGTTTAACGTTAAACGTCAAGAGAGAAGAAGCCCTGGGAACGAGGTTGGCGAGCATGCTGATGATACGGCAATTCGGCATACAAAAAAGACACCAAAACCACTAAATCTGTTCTATAGGTTTATATTAGATCTTCTCTGTTATATACATGATCTGATTAAACAAATATAATAAATAAATAAATAAATAACTATAAAACAATAAATAAACAAAAATATAATATAACATAATTTGGGAGTTTGAAACTTTTATAATTTATCTATTACTATGTCATTAGAGTGGTCGACAAAAGAGTAAATAATCACTGTGGAGGAGAATTTCTTTAGCATAACTTTTACCCTGAAGTTATGCTCAAAAATCATTCAATCTTAGTGTCTTATTTAACCACAGCAATGTATAAATAAATCTCGTCATTACCAAAAGTTATAATATTTTCGACACACAGTGTCGGATAAACGTCAATATATAACGTCATTTTGACGATGTTTCAACATATCATGTAGCTAGCTGCTGGCGTGGTGTACCTCACATAATTTTTAGAGATAATGTATTTATTTCTTGAAATTCGTTGATGGCGCTTCTCCAGAATAATATACCAGTTATTTGCCCAGCAAACATATTTGTTTTCGCAAGTATCAGATGGTGTAAATAATCATAACCAGGTCCTACATTATGAAATGATTGTAAGTAACCGAATGCATCATGAACAGCAGAATGATAAGCTAAATAACCGTTGTTGTCAAAGAATATGTTGTGTATAAATGATGAATTACCAGGTCCAACTCTTCCTATAAGAAATATAATGTAAAATTAGAAATCAGGAGACGAGAAGGCAAGTGTTACATTTATGGATATGCAGTGCCCTGTACAAAAAGGAAGTTATTGCTCCAACATCTCGTGTTCATGTATTCGTGAATAGATCTATTGAAAGCTTCTTCAGGCCTGACAAGTTTTTATAAGCGCTGAAGACGATTTTAATCGAACAATTATTTTAAACAATTCTTAGGACTTTTTATATGCTGTCTAGGGATAAGGCAATTAAGAGAAAGGGAGAATGAGAGAGTTATCACGCTTATATATCAAGGCTAATCTCAAAATGAATAACATGAAAATCTTTACACAGAGATCACTGATAGCACATAATATAGATCACGTTAGAATGTTTTCTAGCTGAGATATAAATATTCTTACCAGCACAAGGTACTAGTAGCACACCAAATACTGGATCTAACGGTCCGTTTATTGGATCAACCCAATCAGCAACTACTTTTCCTGCTAATAGTTGTTGTTTACTTCCCCAGTAATGATAATCAATCAGTTTCTCAGTTGATCCTAAAAAAGCAAGTTTTACTCTAAATAAAAACAAACCGGAAACTAACTGTGGAAGAGGGATTTTTTAATATTAACTATAGCTCTCCAGCTGTAAAATATACTCCAAAACGCTCCTCCATAGCTGATATTAGATAGTTATTTTCAGGATTGCATGAATATATTTTTGGCCTAGAATTTGTTGGAAACTTGAAGATATTTGTATTTTGTACAAAATTTTGAAAGAGGTCACTGCCGTGAATACGGAGAAATACGGTACCGTATTCAGTAGACATTTACACTGTGAACAGCATAGACTCAGTACACTTCTCAGCAAAGTTTTGAAACTCTCATGTTGTAAATAGAACTTACCAGTACGACTTCTATAAACTGCAAGGAAGAATTTACTTTGTTCTTTCAAGCGATTGAAACACATTTCCATCGTTTCGTCATTTTGTTTGCGACATTTTGCTAGTAACTTAATTAACTCAATGAATTTTTTGTCTGTGTCATAAGCCGTTGGGTTTTTTAGTACATCTGATTCATGTATATACCCGTCTAAGGTGCAGAGTACTGAAGCTAGACTGTCACTTTTTCGAAAACTTGAATAATCCGTGTCCTAAATAATGAAATAAATAAGTCAATTCAAATAATAAGGAACGATTTTGACCATGATTGGACAGATTTGCATAGTCTTAGGCTTGTGACACTAGTCACGGCAATTGCTGAAGGCTATTGTTATTGATATGGACGACTTTCACAAACTGTGCTGTACTCGAAGTTGGATTTATTATGTTTGTAGGAAAGTTGAAGCCAGTGGGCACACATCACAATAACACGTCAAAATGACGTCATTTCGACGTCGATTTAATATTGATCTGACGTTGTGTGCCAGCTAATAAAATTTCTTAGATGAGAATTCCAATATTAACAGATTTCTTGCTTACCTCTTTTTTACTCGATTGTCCATAAAACCTAAGTCCAACGTGTTCTCTTAAATATTCTTGAATAGTTTGAGGAATATCATTAGAGAGTACGGAGAGTTTTGAGTGATTTAATTCCATCTCTGGATACACTGAAAAACTTTGTGATTGCGAATTCCCCATTTTGTTTTGATTTGATTTGATTCCACTTGTCTGAATTTGATTTCACTTGATGTGACTTGATTTTACTTGATTTGATTTCACTTGACTTGATTTGATTTGATTTGATTTTCATTCTTGAAAGTTTGCTCCTTTTATACCGTCTGAAACTACGTTACTGCAATTGTCCCCATCCCACGTCATTAAATTACGACTTATTGACGTCATATGATCCACACAAACTACGCTATATATGTAACTTTAATTAGCTTTCCCCTGTGGGCAATAACTTGTTCAAAGTCCTCAAAAACATGCTACAACAACGTTGTTTTAGCGTCTTTACTACAGACTTTGAACAAGTTTTTTATCATTACCAAAGTGTTGACGTTTATGAAACGAGGAACAAATGAATAAAGTTCTACGTAATACCTAATTATGTCATACTTTACGCGTACATTAAAATATAATGAAAATAAACATTCGCTTAAAGGAGGGTCTTGTTTACATCTGAATTAAGAAAACCGTCAAACAAATGAAATTAACTGACATGGCCTCTAGACAAATCAGATAAAGAATTTTAACGAATTTATTTGGAAACATGGTTTTAAGGATATGTTTCTATGGTTTATTATTCTCATTCTATGAAAATAAACTAAGAAAACTGGGTGAAATTTAAATCAACGGGAAGCGCTCCTTTAATATTGTAGTTGTACGATAATAACAACGAGGATTATACCACGATTTCGCTTATAGGGTTGATTTACATTGTCTGGAATTTTCCACAAGGATTTAAACAGAAGAATTTCACCTGATATGCTATTTCTGATTGAAGTAAATATTAAACCAAACACTTTTTAAGTTTCGGTTTTTTTTCGTGAGTATTACATTCCCCATATTCTCCTTACAAACTTTTGATCGATCGAAAAATATCCTTTAATATAAACTAGGCTTTAGTAGTTAATCTTAAACTAATCAATTCAAAAGAGTAAATATCCGAAATAAATTATATACGTCATTTACTTTTTATTAATTGATGGAAAAGTATACATTAATTATGTCATTATGTCATAATTAGGACGTAAGTGAATATATGTAAGTGGCCTAGCACGATATCGCATTGCTGTCGAAAGAACGTCAATCCGGTATCCCACTATAAATAAGTCTGTGTCGAGATAATGATATGTGCTTAATCGAAAAGTATTTTTTTAAACCCTTTTTTGGAGGCGAATTTTGATCTTGTATGCGGGTGAGAATACCCTCCATAACTTTTGACGAAATCTTGCTGCAGTGTTAAACTTTTCAAAACATTGTTAACATTTCACCGTAATTACAATCTTGAAAAAATATACTGCAGACATATAGGGCAATACACAGTTCGAATATGGAGTAATACGTGACCGTATTCGGTAGGCTTTAACGCTGTGTATCTGATGGACGATATAACAGTTTAATCATAATTCATACCATCCTGCAATTTTACCAGTAGTCTCCATTTTATCATGTGGAGTAACAATACTTTTAATTTATGGCCAAGTCAACAAGTTCGAAGAATGAATGCAAAATTTAAAATTAACACCATCAAGTTGGAACACAATATCCGGTTTGGAATTAGCACAATTATGTTCGGTTACCTATAAATTTTCATCAAAAAACGATGCACTTTTGACCTAACAATCGTTCCAAATTTTGAATAATTAATACTACATTTGGAATCCGCGCGATCAATTTTCGTCACGTATCAATTTTCATTAAAAACAATTTATCTTTAATTTTTGGTTTGAATTATTATTGATAATAATAAATACATAATAATTACACTACACATAACTATAAGTCACATTACGCCTGCCATTAGTTCATAAGGGGTAACTTCCAAGAATTGGAATCAAGTCGTGAGTCGTGAGTTAAATAGTTGGTAAATTGAAATCCGGAAAAATAGCCAAACTAAATTCTGCCCCAATGACATGATTTACACGTATTTTAACTTCCCACATATGTACGAAAATAACTTTATTTTAACAGGAAATATTGATGTTTCTTTATGGAGACCTCTGTGAAATTCTGATCTAAAAATAGAGGATGTATTTAGTGCCCTCACTCTCAAGAAAACGACTTGTTTCGGGGGTTTTCATCCGGCATTGCCAATATGTATTTCCTTGTGAAACATTGAGAAACCCTGGCCTAAAAACACGAATTAGACTTCTTTGGTATCTACAAATGCGCATGCATACGAAAAAAAATTTCCTAACGAGAATATCGTTGTTTCTTTTCAAAACATAGAGATCGACTCGAAATTCTGGCTTAAAGATATGATTTAGACGTATTTTGAGATCGCGCATGTGCATAGAAATGACTTGTTATTTTTTCAAAATGGAAATATCAATATTTCTTTGTAAAACATTGAAACGAATTCGGAATAATGACCTACCTAAAAACATAAATTTAGACGTATTTAGTGACCGCGCATGCGCAAAGAAATTACTTGACTTTTTTTCTAAACGAGAGTATCGTTATTTTCTTATGAAACATTAAGACCGACTCGAAATTCTGGTCGAAAGACATGATACAGACGTATTTAGAATCCGCGCATGCGCATCGGAAGCGCTTGATCTTTTTTTAATCGGGAATATTTATGTTTCTTTGTGAAACACTGATACCGATTCTGAATTCTCACCTAAAGACACAATTTATGCGTGTTTAAAGGTTATTGGCTATTTGTACGGAACATTTCGGCCCACAAAATCGTAACTCCTCACAACTCGCAACTAGCAACTACCTAACTCACAACTCGAAATTTATCGATACTCCATCTAATTGAAACGAAAGTGAGGTTTCAAACTCTAAACTGGTTATAATTTTCTTTTCTCTCTATTGTTAATTGTAAAAAAACTGCAAAATATTTTTAATTAAATTGCAACCGTCGTTATCATTATAATTACATTCTGGATAAAATTATTATTGAACCATGATCTATCTTTGTAAATAATTTTTTTCAACTTGAGTGGAATTTTAATAGTCTATATATTTATTTCTTATTTTTGTAATTTTACTCTCAATGTAATTATCTATTATTACCCAGTTGTAATTTATAGCGTTTCCAATAATTATTATAATTTATTTACTTGTAACCATAGGAACCAGATAATATATCTTTAGATATTTGTAACTAATTTATTAATCTTGAAAATGGCTGAAGTAAAGTCGAAACATGTCGATTAAAAATGTTTTTTTATTTATTAATAATCATTTTAATACCCCAGAATGGGATTGTATTGATAATGACGGTTACAATTCAAAGTTAGTTACCATTTTAAGCTTTAATCTGGTCTGCGTTATTTACACGTTGTCTAAATAAGAGATATTGCTCTGTTGAGAAACATTCTACATTAAATTTTATAGTAACCGTGGGATTGTGAATCGTCGGATCGTGGATCGTTGTTTAGTAGAACCCCTAAATAAGGCCAGAACTTATATGCAGTTCTTTTCTATTCAATACTACAAATATCGGAGATATTGGCGATATGTTTCGAAAGCACAAAGAATATATAAACAAAGTGCAAATTATTAGAGTATCCCAGTGGACACGAGTAACTTATCACAATGGGTACCTTATCATTATAATTGAATGTCATTAAATCCTAAATTATATTGGCAAATGCTAAATCATTTATCAATAACATAGCTATATGACAGAGGAAGTTCTGTTTTACGAGAGAGATGATCAAATCTTTAATTCTAGTTATATTCAACGCTTGTTTATGCTACTGTTTCATACGAATACCAACTAAAATACCAAAAATACCAAAAACCATCCCAAAAAATGTGATCATACCGAAGACAATACCAATCAAAATACCTACGGGTAAGTATAGCTTTATTCGACATGAACGTTTTGTTTTTGCAAGCAGATATTTGAGAACAACATTAGACTGAAGCGTAAAGTATGGAATAGTTTATTCAAGTATACTCCAGACTACGTTTGTTTTTGTAAAAAACAGCTATTACGAGACACAGTATAGTATTGAATTTAGTTCAAAAAATAAGAAACACGTAACGGACATTGGCAAAACAGTAAGAAACAACCACATACATACATAACCACTTTTCGAGATATTAACCTCTAAAACATACGTAGATCCCACGATTCCCTTTTGCCTCAGTAAAAAAGCGGTATTAGGACCACGTTCTCACGGATGCTAGCGCATAAAGCACCTACTACACTACGTCTAGAGGGTTCCAAGAAACGCGGCTAACATTTCGACCTTCACAGGCCCTCTTCAGCGGAGTGCCAGTGTCAACTACTTGATATGTCAACTACTTGATATGTTCGTTGGAAAACACTGGGTACTATAGATACATATATAATAAGAGACATGTATATAAGAGGACTTGTAATCGTCAAAATGTGAGCCGCATTTCTCGAAACCCTTTTGACATATTGCAGTGGATTTTTCATGGCTACATCTAGATTATGTTAAGAAAAGTCGATCTAGGAAAAATCTTTCTTAAAACGAAACAACACGTTATATAGAACCCCAAACCAATCTTTTTAGACATACCATTCAACAAAAAAGACGTTTCAAAGGCGTTGCTGTTCATGAGTCAGGTAAGAATTGAAATCTTTTGTAATAGCCTGCGTTTATCGGTCTAATACCTTGTGTATGCAAATTAAACGACGTAAATCTGAAGGTTTTCATGCAGCTTCTGCCGCTAGGTGAGAGTGGGCTCCACTTCTTTTGCAGCAAGTTGACCTCCTTCTGCAGCGTGATGGTTGTCACTTTGCACCACACATGGCTAGAAGGTTGAATCAACCATGTCACCCGCATTAGGAAATAAACTTGGGGTGCTCCAATGACATTAGGATGTGTTAGACTCTGTACTACTGTGCCTGGTCCATAAAAATGCATTTGGAAATGACAGGACTTTGGTAGTCGCATTCAATAGCTACACTCAGCACACTGATATTCAAACATGTACTGACTAGAGCCAAGGTAATTGGTTTAATTATTCATATATTGGCGTCCGCACTGCGAGAGGAGCCGGACTCGAAACAAAGATGGTATATGTGGTAAATTTAACTTTTGTTGTTTGTTGTTTTCACCTTCCCTGTCATTCTGCCAAGGCGGATCTCCTCTAGGCGAATTCATTCGAACTAAAATGAAGCAATTACATTAGTTGAAAATGATGTCACCAGACAGATGACGTCGCTTCCAATCAATGTAATGGCTTCATTTAGAATTCGAACTAACAAATTTGCCTGCACGTTTCTTTCTTTTATAAGAAACTTAGGATTTGAGCGAAAAGTTTCTCATTTTTTACCTAAACTTGGAACTCAAGTTTCTTATTTGTTCTTAAATTATCAAAGAAAAAACTGTACGTACTGCTAACAAACATAAAATCTTAACAAAATACACAAAATGAAATTTTTCGTTTAAACATAGGTCTATGGTTTAATGTACTCTGCTTTTGTTACGACTAAAGAACTGTTTTTGGTTCAAATAAGAGGCCTACACCTGTTTTAGATATTACAATTTTGAAAAATATATATGTTTGTTTCTTACCGTTTGCAAATTTCAGTTCTGTGTTTTGTATTTTTTACCCGATTTCAAAACTGTTTTTAATAAAGCTGTTTCTTACAAATGAAAAACGCATAGTGGAGATCAGCCTTTACCATTATGATGTTGTGTTAAAACTGGTATTGTCTATTCAGGCTGATATATGTACCAGAACTGTTCAAAGAAATTGTTTGCCTGTGGCAGACATAACGGCAGATCTACTCCGTACAATTAAACGGAGTCTAATAAATTCAGTAGAAGATTATGAAAGAGTAGTAGATATATTTTATCGCATTGTGAAAAGTTTGATAGAAATTGCAAAGAATCAAAATGTAAGCTTCTTTCTTCTTCCACAGTTTAGTATCGCTTTGTAATGTTATTATTGTTTCTACAACCATAATATGCCCCTCTCTCCTTGTTATTATTTTCTCCATAACTTCTGAAAGTATGGCTTATACCACTAGAAACGTTGAGACCTTTCTTGCAATTTATTTAGGTTTATTTTGTAAACATTTGTATTTGTAAGTAGGGATAATTTTCACTTAGAAACAATTTTTTGAAAGGTGGTATTTTTTTTTTCTCAATATTTTTGCTTGATAAACACTTGCTTATTTTTTTTTTAAACCACCTGCTTTGCTTTGATAACGTCATCATAAGTGATGATGTAATCTGAAAAATAATTATGCTAAATTGTTTATTATCTGTTGACTTAAAGTTCTGGAAAATTTCAACACTACATCATGGTTTAATCAGAAGTTATGGAGGGGGTACTTTGTCCCCCGGCTATTCGGAACTCCCAAAAACCCCGGTCTGAATAGCGTTAAGTTGTTTTCTATATATATTTTTTTCGATAATTAGATCTTCAATATAATATAATCTTAATAGTAAAAGACTACATTTTAAAACAATACAACGCATGGCATAAATGTAACTTTGAATTGATCGAGTATCTAATTCGTGTATTTCAATAATAATACTACTGTATTCCAAATGTAAATTTTCAATAACATTTGCAAATAAACGAGGCGTTGGCTGCTTAAAGTAGAACTTGATGCAATGCAATAACATTTTTTTGTGCACTAGGTTTATTATAACTGCAATGTCAGTTTTTATTCATATTTTTAGAAAATACTATACTCCCTTTTCTAGACATTTTAAACAGTCCGTTTCGTAAGCTAAATATATATCTGTATCTTTATGATGATATTCAGAATTAATTCAGTCGAAGTGTCAAACTGTAGTCACCTGCAAATCATGTTACGTGATAGTCTCATTAGGTTATATACACTAAACGGATTTGACGGTTCATCAAGTCAAGGAATCCCTTGACTAGATGAGCAAAAGACGATTCTAAAACAAAATAAAAAGACTATGAAAAACTAATTATTTAGAACCATCAGGGAAGCATAAATGGATTCCCTGCAGTTTATTTCAAGAGGGTCAAATGAAATAATATTATATGGAAAAATACCATTTCAGAAAATCAATAAAATTTTCGAAACATATTCTTTTCGTTTTAGCAAAACCTTTTTTGATACTCAAAAGCTATAAAATATAGCAGATTAAAATATAGCAGATTCTTACAACTATTTGACAACAACCTGAAACAAATACTTAACCAACATAGTCTGATAGATGATGTGAACCAAAAACGCTATTGCGTATCGAATCTCATTGAAAGGAACTAATAAAAAATACGGGACCAGGTTCTATGATATCTGTTTTTCTACCACTGCTCAAAGTTGAGAAGAACCGGAGAAGACGGATATACGAAGGATTAATACGTCGCTGACGCATTAAAAATACATGCAAAGCGATATTAAATACGACATTTTCATTTTTCTTATAGCTTTATTCTGACTTATTGCAGATAGCAAGCGATTTATTAAATACCGATGTTAGTATTATTGCTAAATCACAGTTCTCTTCCGCATCTTCAACTAAAATGCTTATATCAATGGATTTATTTGCAAACGCTATAGGAGAATCATTGACCGATGTGAATTCGACATTCTTATTATCAAAAGAAAATATTGGATTTACAGTAACGAAAGTGGACCAAGGTGATGATGTTTTTATTTTCGGAATGCAGGTCAATAATGCTACGGGTACTATAATATTTACGACTCGTCCAGAGATGAACAAGACTGAACCTGACGCAAAAATCATTATACCGAAAGAAGCAATGAATTATTCTAATAATGACTATGTTTTTGCATTTCATTACAAAAAAACATTATTTTTCCTGAACAAAGAAGATATCAATGAGAAAAGTGGAAAACAGTTTAACAAAACAATGAAAGTGCAAAGCAATGTATATTCTGCCAGCATTCAAAATAGAACAATAGCTGGTTTAAAAACACCTATTGTGTTAGCATTTAAAAAAGATAGACATCTGATTGGTAACGAAACATGTCAATACTGGGATTTTAATACAGGTACTGAAATGCTTGTTCTTTATTTTTTCTTGATTCTTCAAAACCTGCTCCCATTCAATATAAAAGCCCCCGGCGTTTATAGAAATTTTTTTTTTAAGAAAGGGCGGGGCATTTATTCTGAAGAAGCGTTTAATTGACGTTAAAATGTAGACGTTTTTTTCTTTGTATAATTGTCGAAAGAAGTTAATTGTCATCATATTCGTAAGAAGTCTATGTCCTTGTCATCGTTTTAAAGATGCTTGTTATATTTTCTTTGTTCCATGCATGTATCCAAAAAATTATTAAATAATCGATATTTTTGAAAGGATTTATTTGACAGAGGCGATTATTTTTTTGGGGGAGGGGGTGGTGGCGTTTAATCGACAAGGGGCGTTCATCTTTGTTGCTTTTGAAGTCATTTGAGAAGGGGTGGAAATGTTTTTTTATTTCCTTAGCAAATTTCACTCATTATATATCTACTTTCCTTTAACAAATTTATTACTTAGGAGACTGGTCTCAAGATGGATGCAAGAATGTAGAATCTGCAGCTAAGAACTACATTCAATGTGAATGCAATCATCTTACGAATTTTGCATTGATTTTGAATGTAAATCA
>JAULBZ010008041.1:0-11004 GCA_032360805.1 Neoturris breviconis | reverse complement strand
AAGACATTCCATTGGTAGAAATTGACGTCACACGTCAATTTCTACCAATGGAATGTCTTCATTTAGATTCCGCGCGGTATTTTACGCTAATGGAAAACGGCCTTTAGACGAAATGAAATTTTGGAAGTAAAATTCGTAGAACTTGCAAAAAGTCTTACGAAGATAACTCGATAAATCTCTAGGGACTTATCGTGGTATTGTATATTATATATTGCCTGTCCAACCTCGTTCCCAGGGCTTCTTGCCTTTTCGAAAAGGCAAGAAGCCCTGGGAACGAGGTTGATTGCCTGTCCTAATTCGCAATTGGCCTCATAAATTATTATACCTTATTCATTCCTGAGAGATTATCAGAAATTATAATCTTTCTATCAAGATATTTTAAATTTTGATTAGTATTCGCGTAGATTAAGTTTCTCGGTTTTTGCCATTTTCCAGAAAATTTAGTCCGCGAGAAATTTTTAAAATCGGCAAATCCACGAAGTTTTAATCTATGCGTAAAGTTGAAAAATTACGGCAACTTAGAAAATATAAAAAATTCTCGTATTTTCTAATTCTATGCACAAAATAGAATTTTCTCTTTTTCACAAAACAATGGGAACGACTTTGACACTCTTAGATTACAAAAAAGTTTAATTTTGTATGTGTTAAAAACATACTTCATGATTCTATTCCAATAATATGACCCAACATAAAATTCACGACAGAAGGAAAGTGACATCTACAATCTCGAACATTGATTTCCGGACGAACAGAATTTCCCCTTAAATTGTGGTCATAAGACGCATTGTTGATATGATCTTGTTTCTATTATTTGCGTATTTTAAACATACAGAACATAAATGATAATTTGCTAGGAACGTGAAAAGTGCAAAAAAAATAAATATATATTTTAATTAAATATGATTTCTTTTCCAGAATTAAACCTGAAAATAGGCTTGCATTGCCAAACTAACGACAAAAACACACACATGTAGAAATTGAAAAATCACCTCATTGACTATTGCATAGCATGCCGGTAAACGTATGAGGTAAATCAATATAGATTTGAATTCCAAGTAATAATAAATATACATACTTCAAATAACCTAGTGTAGTGCTGGTAGTTCACAAATGTCAAAGTGCTGGTAGTTCACAAATCTGACAGAAGAAGTCCAGTATAAGAGTAATCATCGAGAAAGCACGATAAAGTAATAATCCAACGCATTCTTTTAACCCTATTCCTACTGGGAGTTGCTTTAATCCCCCTCCTATACTTTATTACATAACTTTTGAATGAATGGCTTATACGACTAGACTTTTCCTATAATTTATCTACCATCATTTTAAAAAAAGAGTTTTAGGTAACAAGGGATGATTTTCCCTTTGTAACCAAACTTCTGACAGGCGGTAAAAAAGAAATTCTAAAAAAAAAATATTTTTCTCTAATTTTTGCTTGAAAAACTTTCTGACCAAAATAGTGACCAAAATATTTTTCACCTAAAAATATTATTTTTCGCCACATGTTTTGACTTAATGGCGTTATGCTAATTAATGACGTCATTAAAAAAATAATTGTGCCAAAATGTTAATTAAGTGTTGACACTACCGCATGGTAATATCAAAAGTTATGAAGGGGAGGTTGAAACACCCCCCCCCCCCCCCACCTCTACCAGTATTGAGGAGCCCCCAAAGGGCCAGTATTAATAGGGTTAACTCGTTGAATGTTTGTCTATCTAATATGAAACCACTTCATAATTTCTTCAATTACAACAAACGTTTATATATCAAGCGAAGTTCGCCTAATATACCAAGTATTAACTAGCCTGTTTCGCAGACCCGCCCCGCGGCAAAAAAGTGCCGTGTGGTAGTTCGCCGCGTTTTCTCGCCAGACATCGAGTTTGTAGTACAGGCTAGTATTACCTCAATGTAGTGAGAATAGAAACGGCAAAAACATTATTTTACAACTTACCCGGTATTCAATGCAAAATAAAACCGTAAGAAAGCTAGACTGTAACTATTCTTGTGGGTATGTATTAGTTCTGCATGTAGTAATCCTACGCTACGCTTCCATACAAGACTAGCCGAAAATAATTTTTAGCCTCAATTGGAAATGTCATTACCGTAGTTGAAAAAGCATGCTAATATAGGAAGACGGTATTCAGGCTACTTTGCCCAAAATTTAGGGTTAATAATTACCCTAATATAGGAACGCAGAACTCGGGCTATTTTACCCTGATCCTTGTCGGAGAAGAAGAAGAAGAAAAAACCCTGTTCAAATCAATAGCTTTCTTTTATAGAGAAATCTAAAAATACTATTAATAGCACATTACTAATTCTTCTTATAATAAAGGCGGATTTCCACTTAAGGCCGATTTCCATTCAGAGGTTTTTACTCTCGAAATGATACGGTATCTATAGTACGAAGCTATATACCGTATTTCTTGAATAAACTCCCCCTTGGATATTCACAAATAGGTTGGCTACACAAAAAGGAAGTTATTGCATTGCAACAAGTTCTACTTTGAGCAGCCAACCCCTCGTTTTCATGTGTTCGTGAATAGTTCTATAAACCAATGAAAGGTTTGCAAATTTAATAAACAACGCCCTTTTTAATAATTGTCCCTCTTGAATTAGCGCCTCCTTTAAAATTGCTCAATTATAAATAAACGCCCAGGGCATGTGAATCTTAAACATTTTAGCAATTCTATGCATAGTTTACAGATTAGGTTACATTATGGTAGGCATCTTACGAACCTCTTTAAAATTGTTGTGGGTGTTTCCTGTTTGATGAAATAATACTTAACAAGGACATGCATATTAAAACTAAAGAGTATATACACCCTCCTCAGGTATCCGAGATCAATGTACTTGCTAGTTCGCTGCAAAAAGCCACGTATGATTGTGACGTCATTTCTACAAATAGAATATCTTATAATAGCTGTCTTAGCAATTTTTTTTCGCTTAGTAGAACTGAATCTTAAGAGCGTTTATTTCATACTAGTTTTTAATAGTGAAAGTTTGGGGTCATTTTTCTGTTTGAATTTGTCTATATTCTGTTAGTAAACTCTAACCGGAAAGTACGTAAGCTACCACTTTCAATTATGTAAAATTTTGCGTTGATATATCTGTGTCGCATGCTGTATGGACTATGCATGCATTTCAATCCTTACACCTCGAAGAACGTTATGAGATCATATCCAAGGAAACATAACTTAATTTGTACGGTTAAAACCAAGAATATTTTCGGAATCTATGTTAAGTCTGCAATCGGATGAGCCCAAGCCAAGCATTTCCAAAACTAACAAAATGTTTGAAATAAAATACACACAAAATTTAATAATTATATGTCGCAAAATAATATCTCATTCTCCAGACTTTATATGTTTTGATAAAATCGCTGAAAAAACGTGAAGTACTCGCTTAATTCATCATTTAAAACTAAGCTCATGGTGAGTAGCAGACTTTAAGGTAGGAGAAACGGTGGAAGCTCCATAAAGCGAACTACAACTAGAATAAAAATAATATCCGTTTTAAAGAAATGTCTGCTTTATAGAGAGTTGACAGATGAAGCAATTCTACGAGGAAAGCTATGGAAATTAGCACAACAGACTACCATCTTTATGAGGCGTCTGCTTTGTAAGACATACGTCTTACATTAACATTTATGCGGAGATATCTTTTTCAAGCCGTTTCCGTTATAAACATTTTTCTAACATGTTTCATGCTTATCCTAGCCACTTTTATTTTTATTATGAGAATAAAGACAAGACGATGGAGACGAAGTGTTCAAAAGTATCATTCAATTCTGTTATAAGAAGGTACTTAACATTATATTCAATGACGTATTGCGGGAAAGCGTAGGTTTTCTGAGATTTGAAATATTTGCCAAAAATGAATTTCGGAAATGAAACCGATTTAGCATAGAGAAGCCGAAATAATTAGTGGTTGGTATTAAAACCAGAAGATATAACAATAACATTGTAGCGCACTGCCTACTTGTTATCATTACAGTGGACTACCATTCGTACAAAAAAGCGTCCGTCTTAAGCTTGGTTTCCATTAAATAACTTTGTTGAGCAACAGTTGTGCAACACTTTTTGCGCAACTGTTGCTCAACTTAGATAAAAAAAATTCCGATATTGTTGTGCAACAGCTGTGCGCTTGTTGCGGAGATATATTATAAAAAATATATTTCTAGGTCTTTGAACAATAGATGAACAATAATCACGGGGCAATCGGCCTATCTGCTGGGGAAGGGGGTGGCTACTACTGCACGGAGAAATGTGGTAGCTCATTTCACATTTTTTATAAGCTGGAATTTCATATCAAGGAAATCAATAATTTTCATTTACATTTATTAGTAAAACGTTATGCAAAATATTAACAACCTAGTTTTCATAGCTCTTTGATTCTATAGGCCGATTCTATATTATTTAATAACTTTTATCATAATTATTTTGATGACGTCATCACTCATGATGACGTTATCTTTGGAAAGCAGGTGATCGTGATTTTAAAAAATGTGATTGCTAGGAGGAAATTATCCCTAGTTACCGAAAAGTTTTTTTGTCAAAATGATCCTAGATAAATTGTATGAAAAGTCCCAAAATATTGAGTCATATAAGCCATTCGTTCAAAAGTTATGAAACAAAATATGAGAGGGGAGCTGCTGCCTGAATAGGGTTAATGGATTTCAATTAGTTAATTTATTCTAACTTCACGTTATTCTTTAGCGAGTTGACTGTTTTATGTTATTCTTGTTTTCATAAAAGTTATTAAGTTGGAATGGATGGGTTTGAAAAGTTTCCAAAAATTAATAAGCGCCCCCGACCTGACTCCGACCCCGACCCCATATTTTAACCATGCCTAAACCATAGCCATAACCATGCAAAGTCATTCACAAAACCATAATCCTAAACTATAACCAAAAACTATAAACCTAAACTACAACCATAAATTACCATCATAACCACAACCATATTCATAACCATAACAAGTATCACACCATTGACCTAGAATTTAAAACACAGCCATAACCATACCATACTAATACCATAACAATACCATAACTATACAATAACCATAGCGGTTACTATACTGTAGCTATACGTTAACCATATCCTAGCCATAACATAACCATATCATAACCATATCACAGTAATACCATAGCCAGGACCATACCAGAACCATGCGAGAACCATAAATCACATCCAGAAACCACATCCATAAACTACCACCATAAACTACCACCATAAACTACCACCATAAACCATAACCATAAACCACAACCATAAATCATAGCCATAAACCACAACCATTACAAAATCTCCTTTTTGGCCAAATTTCAAAATCCGTGTCAAACTGACCATGCACGGAAAAGTCCAAAAATGTCAGGAAATGTCAAAATGAGCAATTATTTTCTCTTAAAATGGAAAATGTTTGGCCAAACAAGATGGCTGCCACACAGTGAACATAGAAAACACATAATTTCCTACAATCACTAATATCTCTGCCAGCATTCATCCTTACGGAATGATGAAACGTTTTTACCAGGTAGATATTTCAAAAAAAATTCTAAACCTTTTTAATCCTTGTGGGAGCTTCTCAATACTGGGAGAGTTGGACCCCCCTCTCCCCCATAACTAACTAATAAACATTTTAGCACATTGTAATGATGAGTAGGTAAAATAGGTTGCGCACAAAAAAAAAATTAGGTTCAAAATGCTTTGGTAAAAAAACGTTTTTCAAGCAAAAATGAGAAGCAATCATAGATAAATTCTAGTTCTATAAGCCATTCATTCAGAATTTAGTTAAAAAAGTGTATGGGAGATGGGTTGTTTTAATCCCCCAGTAAGAATAGGGTAACTCTTTGGAGGGGGCACAATCCTCTCTCTAACATACTTTTGTGGATAACTTTAAACCAATTCTCTCTAGATACATATTTTAACTGGGACAATTTTCCCTTAGTAACCAAAGTTTTGACAGCTAGCAAAAAAATTAAAACAAAATAATAAAAAAAAATATTTTTTTTTTTATTTTTTGCCTAAAAATTGTGTTACCTTTTCAAAAAAATATTTATATTTTGACCCAACTTTTTTCTACACCACCTGTCTTGCCTTGTTGACGTTATTAAAAGTAATGAGATTGCAAGAAAAGTTTATTGAGGTGGGGCACAATGTGGACATGAGGAGCCACAAAAAGCCCAGGCTTAATAGTGTTCCATTAGGATCAGAATTGGAACTTCTCACGTAGTTTATTGGGATTAAATATCGTGGTTTTTGCGAATATTGGGGCAATCTGCAAACTCCCTAAGAACGCTCAAAAGCAAAAGTAAAACCCCTCGAAATATTCTCCTTATCCGCAAAATTTAAAGCGAGATCCCCGGGGATAAAAATCTATGGATATTATTCCAAACCACCGGATTTTTACAACTGAAAAACAAAACATGGAAATAGACTTAATCGGAATTTTTATTGTTTAATGTTAGGATGCAGGTGTCGTTAAAAATATAACTTCAAGAATTCCCACAAAAATTAATTCCAAGAAATTAAATACCAATGAAACTTCTAGAAAAGGCAGCAGAAGCGCGAAAATAAATCCTCGCCATTTTTCCAATCCGTGAAATTTAGTCCCCACAAACATTTGTCATGTGACAATTTCGTTATCCCAGAAATATAGGAGGATTTCTGGCTTTCTTACTTTTTTGTTTTGTTTTGGATAATTGACTTTCTTTCAGTTTGAATTTTGTACTATTTAGTCCACCGCAATACCGTAGGTTAAAGAGAAGAAGAGAGAACGGGCGGGGAAACGGATATAAGTCTACAGAAACCAAAACATAATGAAAATATCTTCTAAAACATCTTTTAATGGTCTTGTTGAACATTCTTGAAAATATGTAATTCCAGGGGAAATTTCCATCCGAATAACTGTAGTATAAAAAAACGAAAATTAATTTAAAAATTTGGACCACAAAATCCACTAAGTCTGCTTTTTCCGATATTTTCCTTATTGGGTTTCACCGCCCTGTTTCGAGTATGATATATAATGTAAGGTATCTTTAGCTTTGTAATATTGAAGATAGAAATGCAGATGGAAATAGAACTTTCCCGATTGAAAATTTACACTCATAGTCTCTTGAATGTACTCGTGTACACGTGTTAAAACTCGATGATTTATTTTTAAATACTGAAGTGCATCATCAAGTGGTTTCCTTAAAAGGTAAATATTATACCTTTGTACTAACCACACTATTTACTCGTTGTCATGGTAATATAATTTAAATATTTATTTATTTATTGAGCGTGGGAAGCTTGTATAGCAAGTGACAATGTGAGTGATTTTGCAAAATATCATCCGGGCATAAAAGCGGATCTCCACTAGACGAATTCGTTCGCGCGAATTCTATATGCAGACATTACATTGGTTGAGAGCGATCTCAACTGTCGAATTTAGAATTCGTGCGAACGAATTCGCCTAGTGTAGATCCGCCTCAACATTGCTTCAAAATACCACGCATACAATAGATGCTATTTATGTTAATCACGTCATTACTTTTCTGGTCCAAATTATACAAAAGAAAGTGGCCAAGACAAATATATATTTATACTTGATTCAAGAACATCTGTAGTGTTTTCTCAAATTGAAATTTCGAAGATATTTCAATAAATTTTAACCAATTTTTGACACAACTAACTTGTATATGGGGGTCTAGGATAAAGGGGTGATCTAGGATAAAGTATTTGATTCAAGGGGGAAGAGGCAAAATTTGCTATACTCTATCCATCTTCTAATATGCTGGAGAATGGTCCAAGGCTTTCGTGGTTAAACCACAATGTTCTGAGTACTACTGCTTATAATCTTTTTTATTATTTTCTCTTTAACTTATTCATTCATTCATTTAACTCCGCAATTTGCAACTTCGCTGCGCATTTGGAATGCAGAGTGGTTAGCTACATAAACACGTTAGACTTCGATTTTCTGTTACAGGCTAAACAATATTTTGAACAGAAAATTTAACACAGAACGGAAGTCATGCTAGAAAATATATTGTTTACGTTTGTGAAGATTATATCATCTTTGTATTTTACCCTTTAGCGGTACTCTTATGTCATTCCATAGATATACGAAAAGATCATAAATTTTAGGAAAAGTTTAGCCTGTTGTTCCCAGTGGGCATATGACGTCGGAGCAACGTCGTTTTGACGTTGTTACGGTGTCGTGTACTGGCAGGGTATATATAAAATGTTCATTTGGGAAAATGAAAACACAGTTATTTTCATCATCATAAATATTATTCTTTCGGTCACGTATATTTAACTAAATGAAGTTTTGGTTTTAATTTTCGTCGAATATAATGTAGGTAAAAAATAAATTATTTCTTCTATAAAACGTGAGAAAAAAACAAACCAGCATAAAGCAATATACAAACACTTCGCTATTACAACAATTGTATTATTTAATTTGTCCTTCTCTGAATTTCTGGACATTTAAATCGTTCTACATAAAACTTTGCAATAATTTCTAACTTAATATGTACATGGTACCTCATCAGTATTCAACCTAGATTGGATTTAAATCATCTTTTTGCCAAAAACATTGGAGCTAAATTTGTTCACAGACATTATACATAATTAAACAACTAAGGTAGCTTTTGGCTGCTATATTCTAATGATAATCCATCGAGACGTGTGGAATATTTTCACGAAGGCTCTAATAACATTAAAATCACGCTAGACGTATGATGAGATCTCAACTAACATTATTGCTACATCTCAAATCTCTGTCAACAAATAGTCCTTTTCACAAAACAATGAAAACGAGGCGTTCGTTGTTCAAACTTGTTACAATGCAATAACTTATTTTGTATGCAGTGACTGTGGAAGAGTGATTTTTGAAAATTGCTTCAGTCACTGCACACAAAGGAAAGAGTCTATTGGCTGACATTGTAAAAAGTTATTTTTTCTTACAAAGATTGCATTGCAGATTTTCTGCTACCACGTGACATTTTTTTAATACAAAAAAAGACGCTGGTTTGACATTCTGACGTCAAAACAACGTCTTTTTTTAAGTTGAAAAATATTACGTGCCCATTGGGTTGTGTGCAATATATAGCTAATCTAAAACCAACATCCATGAGAGAATGAAGTAGCCTCAACTTATAACCAAAAGTAGTTTAAATAATATAGAGACCAACTCAAGTTCGCCACTGATGCCTCTTTCGCTATGATTTAGTCTTGTAATTGGTTTATCTGCTACAAGCAAACCAATAAAAGCACTCTTACCTGCAGTTATTTAGTTGAAGATGATTTGTTACAAAAATTAAGATGACGCTATTTTGGCGGAAATTTTAATGGTAGAAATAAGAGCAAGAATAAAGTGAAAAGTATCTCACAGACTGGCCCTTTTCATTAAAATGAATTTACGGAAATTGACAACTAAAAATATATATATACAGTCAAAAAATTATTATCTTGTTTGGGCCTCGTTTTCATTATAATTAGTAGATACAACATTGAAAACGAGGCAATATCAACACATTAAACAATTTTATATTCTAAGTTTCTGTTCCAAGAAATAATTTGAAATAAAAGGTCAATCGTAAATAACACGAATGTCGATCGAATCTAGTGTTGTCATGTTACGATCGAGTGATATAGAACTAGGCTAGTTATTATAAAACAGATCAAGGCTAGTTAATATAGCTACCGACAGAAAGCTTTGGTTTTAAATATCATTCGATTTTATAAAACGACAAATATTGCAAGTAATTTACCTATTGAGTTGAATCGTATCGTATCGATATAAGGTGCATTTGTATTTGTCTGCTACATGACAGGTTACTGTTGGGCACAACTCTATCTTGTTACATATAAAAAATGACCAATAAAATTCTTAGCATTTTGAAGATCTCCTTCTTGATTCGTTAAAGATCACGTGATACTCTTAGCACGTGATTACGTGAAAATATCGTTCTTCTTATAATTATCATCTAGTACCATTTGATGGCGAGTGCGTCAACTATTATTATTATTATTATTACTAAACTGTTCATTTCTATTAGGTACTATGCATGTCCATTACGCCATGGGGTGGTATATTATCATGCGTTGGATAAGGGTGGGGTGGTGGTGGGGCGTATGAAGATAACGAAGATGGATGTGATTGGTGGTAGCCGTGTAAATTAGGTCCGGTCGGCTGCATCATCGATGACGGATGTGTATGTCCGAAATATGGTTGTGGCGTTGGTGCCGGTGATGTTCGGTAACCTCCGTACGACGGATGTGGTCGCATCTGTGAACAACTTGTTGAAGACATTGCTCCCATAGGGTGTTGATCAGACGGACAGCCGTAAGAACGAGGACTATAATGTGGAGGTGGTGGTGCCGGAACACCAACGTCAGCATGATACGGAGAATACATTGATCCATAATGTTCTGGCATATAAGGTGGAGTATAATGTCCTGGCATTGGTGGGTACGGATATGGTCCGGGTGATATACTATCCGACCCGGAATTTTTTCGCTTTCTTGATTTATATACAGTAACTACGGGAGATTTACCGGCACGATTTGAAGCGTCTATCATTGGTTGAACAATTCTTCTTCTTGCATTGATAAACCTTTAAAAGAAAGAATATAGTATCAAAGAAATGAGTACTCAGTCAACGATCCCTTTTGACACGTGACGTTTATTCAACATAAAAAAAATCATTGTTTTAACTTTCTGACGTCAAGACAATGGCTTTAAAAAAAATACACGGGGGGTTCTACATGCACTAAATTTTGTTTCATGGTCTAAAGAAAGCAGAATAGAGATATTAACTAATACAACAAACACCAAAAGGCATTTTGATAATCGAAGATAGTAATCGTACTTCGTGGTTTACAAAAAATAAATAGAAAATTATACTAAGAGAGAGAGCAGCATTTTTTCCTCTTTATAAAATCCAATGGACTTATTAGGGCGGGGGATAAACATGGAACGATTTGTGTGCTAGAATTTTGATAGGCATATATACGAGGAGGG
>JAULBZ010008040.1:0-11006 GCA_032360805.1 Neoturris breviconis | reverse complement strand
CCTAAATTCAGAACGGTTTCTTATAAAGCTGTTTCCTAAAAAAACGCGTGAAATTACTAAATGTTGTACGAATTTTAGTTATTTTCATTCCCAATGAATGATCCATTATTTGAGATGTTATAATTTAGTTTTAGTCACAATATAGTTGGACTACAACCCAGTGGACGGCCCACGAAGTTGTAACGACGTTGTAACAACGTCAAAACGAAGTTGCGACGTCGTTTTGACGTTGTTACAAAGCTGTTACGACGTCGTGTGTTGACGTGATTAAATATTTTATTTTGTCTGTTTAGTGATCATCAGTATAAGCAGAACAATAACTGGGCCAAGTTTCATACACTTATCATACAAAACAGCCAGTGGGATGTGTTCTGTGAAGTAGGTGTTTTTATTCTCTAGATGACGTCCATCTCGAGATTATTATTTGTATGACGCGTGGATTTCCAGTTTTTCCTACAATAATCTAGTATAAAAAACAGTTAATATTTCCAGCTACATAAGACTTCCCTGAAACGGTACAATTTTTTCTCCTAAGAACACCTCTTTTTTCAGCTAACCACACCACAAGAATGTCAATCCTAGAACGGATCCTATTTTAACGTGGAAAAATTTTATTTGAAGCCATTTTTTCCCAACCGAGATGATCCAGAACATAATTTTTCCAGTCACAGCTTCTCAAAAACCGATGGATTTACACGTCGACGAAATACCAGCGTAGAACAGGTCATTTTCCTAGCCAGGAGGGGAATAATATCGCAAGAACAGGTAAAATATCCAGCTGCGTTTTGTTTCCTGGAAGGTACGAATAGATCTAATTCCAAGCCAATATACCCCCTTAGAGCACCAATTTTCAATAACACCTTCGTTGGCTGAACAGGATTAAGTAAATAATGGTGACCATCTGTATTAACCACTCACAGCATAAAATCCTGTCAAGTACGGTCTCCTATTTTCCCTTATTTGGACTGTGTATTATCATATATGAACTGTCTATTACAATACACATATTGTGTGTTGCCATATAAGTATGGCGACACGCAGTCCATATAAGTGGATATACGGTACCGTATGTGGTAGTCCTTCACCCTGTGTACGATTACGTAACGATTATCAAGGTTTCAGAAAGCGTCTTTTCGACGTTGATAAGACGGCGTGTATCCACGACGATCGATTTGTACCTGTTAAGCTACCCACTACGTCAAATGCTTCTAATCCCCGCGTAAATCCGAGAAAGATATTTGCAATTTTCTGACATCATTTAACCCGAAATTTTTATCCAAAAACAAAAATCTTGTTCAACGTCAGCAGTAAATACGCTTGAACGGCGTTATTCTAGCGTCTTTACTGCAGAATTTCAACAAGTTTTTCCTCTGGGTTATATTTTCATACTTATTTTACAAATATAACCCGGATATCTCCATATACGATCAAGTGATAATGTTTAGTTTGTGTCCAAAGATAACCAGAACTCCATTCGGTAACTTTCTACGGTGGTGCGGTTTAATCCGCGCATAGTTATTGCGAATATGGTCTGTATGGTCTATTATTTGAAAGAAATTTTTAAGTCCCTTTAGAGTTTCCTCAATACAAATTCGTACGCGGTTTTTTCAAATTTCCTGAGAGTAAACCAGATTCTCTGCAGATTCTTTTACCGTCGAAGTAAACTTGCCGTTTAAATCTGCCGTTATCTCTTACATAAATCACTAGAATATGTTAGCCTGAACTCCAGTCCCAAAACACTTAGTGGTTTGAGACTGGAGCTCAGGCTAGAATATGTTAGCTACTAATACATGAACTCGAGCTTCTCTTTTTTTCAAGACTTCAAATAAATGGGAACAATGTATTAAAAATTAAAAGAAAAACATTGAAAATACAAATAAGATGTTAATATTATACTTTATCAGCAAAAACAGTAAATGTTGTCTTGTCGACTAAAATATTTGCCGACGAAACATTTTGAACGATTTGGCCAATTTCAAACTTCTAGCAGTCGTCTCACTAATGCAGGGGATTTTTCTTATAAAAGTTGATCGAACCCTAACCTAACCTATTGTCGTCGGTTTCTTGAGTTGGAGCTAGGGGTAGTTTAGAGTAGCTACAATCATGGTCATAAATATTCGAAGAAAAAAAATTTAGGAATTTTAACTTAGATAAAAAGCAATAAAATCTTGGTTAGCAAGGTGAACGGCGCGAAATTCGAATTTGTTCCAAAAGCCTGAGTTCTAGACGTATTGACGTTGTTCTGACGTTGTGTTCCCACTTGGTATGAAACAACTCTTCCCGCATGTGACGTTTTCTTTAGTTGAAAAGACGTTGTTTTGACGTTCTTTTCTACGTTGAAAAACTGCCACGTGCGGCACCAAAACATACACAAAAGCCAGTGTTTCATTGGTTGCTCTATATTGACCATAACCTGAAACTTCCTCTCAAGTTCCTAGTATTTCCTATATGAAACTGGAAATGAGACAAATACATAGATAGAATAGATAGACGGAAGCTTTTAGCCGCGGTTATAATGAATGCTTTCAAAATACCCCGGGTAAAACGTGATCGAATTTAAAGAAAATGATCGTCGGATAGAGGGATAAAAGTGGTGAATAGAATCAGTTGCATTATCTATGAGATCACTAGCTATATATTGATATAAGCACAAATATCTCTCTGCGGGAGCATCATTCTAAAAGGAAGTTGGTTTCTAAAAACATAGCCACAAGTCTATTTCTTGTGACTGTGCTAAAAACAGCGAAAATGACAGAGTCATAAACAATCTATGATGATATTTTTTTCGATTAACTTTCTTTTAAAGTTGTATTATAAGCTATTTGACGTTTTGAATGATTCTTTTATTGTTTCAAAGCTAACATATGGTATCCATATGGTGCGATATTAGTCAGATAAGTTAATAATGTTTTCCACTATATCTCAAGTAATCCCAACAGGAAAAAACTTGTTCAAAGTCCGCAGTAAAGCCGCTAATTTAAAGTTTGTAACTTTGTTCTAGCGTCTTTACTGTGGACTTTGAACAAGTTTTTACCCATTGGGATAAGACATTTTATAAAGCCGTCTTTGTTTTAAAACAAAGAAATGTATTTTTTCTGTCTCCGCAAAAACTTCACAGGCGGTAATTCACTCTAGAAATTCTTGAATAAATTTCTTTTTTTCATCTTCCTCTTTTCATATTTTGAAATAGTTATTGGATTAAACGCAAATTAGAAATACTGCCTTGAATATCTTTTTCTTCGATAGTGTCCAGGTTCATTTATTTATTTATTTTAATAAATAATTTGCTTTGTTTAGTCTTAAACAAAACAAACAAAACAAACATAATAGAAAAAAGACCTATTATTAACAAAACAATAGCATGATTCATACCATTATAATAACCATGATGAGAAATAAATTCCGATGTAATTTGTTTCACCAATTGATTAAGTTACATAAAGAAGAGCTGTCTCAAAGATGAACTTTTACAGAAATGAGGCATATGAGTCAATGCTTTTGCAACGGATTGGTTTCTTCGAGCTAAACAACCAATCATATTGTTCGTACCGAAGTAACCAATTAATTGTAATCTCCTTGATTTTAACTAACCCTTGGGCAAAAACTTGTAAGTCCACAGTAAAGACGCTAGAAAAATGTCAAACGACATTGTTGTAGCGTCTTTGCTGCGGACTTTGAACAAGTTTTTGATTAGTGGGAACACTCTTCTTTGTATAGCTCCAATATTTTTGAATTTCGTCAACTTCAACATGATTTAAATATATCAGTGCGTACGTGATCTGTGCGTCAATAGTTCAATTGCTAAAGTACCATGATTGGCTCACTTGCAAACGAACAAACAAGCTAGGTAGAAGCTCAATCTGGGTACAGGAATGGCGCCCTACTTAGTAGTAATGCATAATTTAGAGGTACCAACTGGTCACCTCAAACTGTATCTTACTAACTAAAAATAACTGCGAAACTTTAGGTTTTTAACTAGAAGAATACCGTGTCGACAATTTTGCAAAAGCTGAGACATAGTCCCTTTAATAATTCATAGCTTAAACGCTTTAATCCATTTCTTCATTTTTTTCTAATAAGAGTTGAGAGATAATATTTTTCATTAGTCGGACTATCATTAGGGACCGTCTTAAAAATAAGAAAACAATACATCACAAGCTCGTGGTCCTAACACCCTTCTGTGCAATTTCATTTTTGTCAAAATTTGTCAATTTTAGTTGCTTTAATCCTGCCAAAGAAGTTGGTTTTGGAGCGAAATTCTGAGATAGTCCCTTAGATGAAATGCACTAAAGCAAAATACTTAGTGGGCACATGACAACAGAATGACGTTGTTTTGATGTTGATCTGACGTCATGGACCTGCAGGAACAGGATCCGTTTTAAAAACATTTCTAAGTGTACCCAAGACGTCTTTAGCACTTTTTTTTGTGTTTTAGAAGGAACTCTGGAACTCTGCTGCGCTGTGCTTTAGCAGGTAGACAAGTGGGAGACGTTAAATCGTAAACTCCAAACACGATGACTGAACTTCGTATAGCATTGCTTGAAACATTATTGGTTTCGGTGATACATACGTACGATATACAAGGTTAAATAATTTTGCTTTAAATAAAGAAAGAACGAGAGAAAACAATTAGCTAAAAGTTAGAAAAATAGCTTGATGCGGAAAAAGGTGGGAAAAATCGTTCCGTGCGGTACAAAAAGCCAGCATGCGTGCGTCTTACGCTAAATAGAAAATCATTTTATCACGGCCTTATAGGGACGAAGAGATCAATCAATTGCAATATCGTTGAGTCACCAGTTCATTATTCCCAGCGAGCAAAAACTTGTTCAAAGTTAGCAGTAAAGATAATAGAACAACGTCGAACGACGTTGTTCTAGCGTCTCTACTGCAAACTTTGAACAAGTTTTTGCTCAATAGGTTAAGGCCATGTAACTGGTTCGATTATAAATTAGGAAAAGCGTTTAATATAGCAAACATCTTGCACGTATCACTATTATTGATTTATTAGTTTTTCACAGAATTAGAAATATCTAAATGACTCAGTTGTATTCTTAACACATGCAAACACACAATGGTAGAATATATAAAGCGACTTTATATAACTTCAAATAAGTCTACGATATAGTTTGTCGCTTTGAAAATAAAAATTCAGTTCGCAAATTCTTGTTCAAAGTCCGCAGTAAAGACGCTGAAAAAACGTCGTTCGATGTTGTTCTACCATTTTTACTGTTGACTTTGAACAAGTTATTGCTCACTGGGAAAGTCATTCTTTATAATGGATCTTTATAATGTTAAGGATCTTCTCAAAAATAAAATTTACAGCAGAGAATGCTGAGTCAACGATCTTACAATGGATTAGTTTCTTCATACCAAATAAACCAACCAATTAAAAGCTCGGTAGTAGTTTCATTTTGTTGATTGTAGTCAAATATTTCTATAAAACCTCGTTGTTTTAAGAACGATATTTGAGCTGGTCCCTAAGTATGTATTTTTAAAACCAATCCACCAATCACAGATAAATATTTGGCAGTAATAATTCTTAAGAGTTGGAGGATATTTGGAATTGGAATTATGCCCTGTCTTTTCTCAGCATTTTGCTTGTTCAAAAAACAATCATTATGTTCCATATTCCCTGATATGTCCACACAGATATAATTAATTCATATTTTGAAATTTGTCATTGTGACTGGTGATAATCTTTGAGTAAAAAAAAAAAAACAAAAAATCATTTAAATTAATATTTGCGAAATTACAGAACAGTTCACAACATGAAAGCATACCAAATATGGCAATACACAGTCCGAATACAGAGATACGCGGGGGCGTATTCGATAATCTTTCACGCTGTGGCCATTCAATACATCCTTCGCCAAACCATAAGCAAAAACAAATAGATAACACAAATTCATGTGGGTAAACGAATTCGGAACGACGTTAAAACGACATTGCAACGTTGCGCAGACGTCGTGTGACGGTAGGAACATACTCAACTCAACTATGACCTTTTGTTTGTAGTAAATCATTGGGCAGATGAAGGTTCATGCGCAAATAGAGTTTCAAAATTTATGTATTAAAAAAAATAAAAAAATAATGATAAAAATAAAAAAATAAGAACAAAATGAGAATAATAAATAAGAATAAGAACAAGCAGAAAATAATGATGACTAGGCAAGATTAAATGTGAATAAATATTGATGACTAGGCAAGATTAAATGTGAATAAATATTGGTTGAATAATTATTTAGTAAATAATATACAAAACTTACAGTATAAGAAAATTAATTAAAATAAATAAATAAATAAAACTATAATTTCAAATTATACTGTATATACTTCAGATGTTTAAATCTCACTGCAACAAAATAAGAAATTAATTTCATTTTTAAAAAGTCGAAATATTTATATGCAAGGCAATAATTTGCCTCTATTTGAAATAGTTGCGAGAAATGTTCAAAATGAAAAATTTAAATGACTAATGAAGTATATATTTCATATAACATATTCTCTGTATTATTTGTAACCAGATTCTCTTTATTATAATAATAAAATCGAACAGATTTGTCACTTTAAAGTCAACAGACTTTCCAGTATGTGTTGAAGTAATCTTTCTTTTAAAACGTTTGTTATTATGATAAAATTAACAAGATGGCAACACATTTTTCAGTTTACAACATTTTCAAATCTTATTTTCCATCTGTGGATTGAGAAACATCACAAGCTTTTTTTTTATTTTTTCCTAACTCATAACGACTAGTGAACATGCAGCAACCAGTTGGAAAGTTTTTGGTAAAGAAAATAAAAAATAAAACGGTAAGCAAGATTTTAAGGAATTTAAATCTATCATATTCCAAATAGGCTCTGTTTGGCTATGACCAGTACTGTTTATTCTGATGAATTCTGTTTTTAGATAGAGTATTAACCTCCTTGAGAAATGGGAGAAGAAGAAGGCGTCAAAAGATGGCGTAGAGATCTACCGCCCTTATACTAACGTCGCCATAATGGAGTGAAGACACTACAATGTCTTGCTTTATTTACTTTAGAATTAAACAAAGGGAACCATTGTAGTAACTCTATTTGGGCGACATGACATCTCTTTATGGGAGAAATATCTCTTTTTATATACTAATTTTGTCACATATATATTTACGTAGCCTTGATTGGTCAATTAAGATCGCGTCTTCATAAATTTAAGGAGGTACGATGAGTTGTTGAAACACTAAAAATGATTTAAAACGAATAATTTCTATATATATATTTCCCCCCATATGGTAAAGCTATGATACATCATAGATTTATCAAGGAAAAAGAAATATTTATATATATATATATAAAAGAAAGATTGGTTCTAAATTATTTTCAGTGCTTCAACGACTCATCTTACGATCGTATAGCTAGCAAGAATTTCACCAGTTTATTATTATCGTTTAAATTTAAATTTACCCAAAACATATATTTTCCCAGTGTGCAAAAATGTGTTCCAATTCCGCAGAACAACGTTGATGCTAGAACAACGTTGACGTTGAAGAGATTGTTCTAGCATCTTCACTGCGGACATTAAACAGGTTTTTACTCACTTGGGGTACTTACTTATTACATTATGTACATGCATATATCTTACAAGTACGCATCTTTCACTTTGTCAGTCCCCTTTTCAGTCTTATCAGGGTTTGTTGTGTTTTCATTTAGTAAATCTGATAAGGCTCTAATGTAGTTTATAGCCAATCTCAATGTTGTTATTTTTGCCATATGCCCATCAGCTATATAACAGGGCAAAGCATCTCTCAACGATTCAAACGCCTTATTTAATACTCTCATGCGTTCACGTTCTCTTGCGTTAACCAGTAATCGCTTTTGTAAACTCATTCTTGGTCGTTTATGTTTGGATAATCGAGGGCCTTCAAAATTCATTCCAGTTTCAAATTCATGCCATGGGCTATACTGATATAACATATGTGGGTATTGATGAGTTTCTGGGCTTTCGTGTTTTGTTAAAAAACTTTGACGCATAGGATCTTGATGGGGAGGCAAGTGAAATCCATGCTCATAATTTCGATGCATGTTGGAATTTCGGAGTTCCATGTTGTACGAATAATATGAGCTTTCACCGGACGAGTAACTTTCACCGTGTTGATTGTATGCAGTATTAGATAATGTTGGCATGGATGCAGCGCTATATCCATAATTTTCCATAGGTATTGCCATTGTATCAGTTGAAATCGAAATTATTGAAATTTCTCTTCGTGTGTATCGTTGTATTTTTGTAAGCTTCAACAAAAAAATAAGATGCGATTTGTTTTGACTTCGCTCGGTGACCAAAGACCAAAGTTTCTAATTTTCTTTTAAAAACTGTTAGTGCGAATGAGAACAATGATAAAATTCCTTTGAAGTTTTTTTATTGTTTTTCATTGAAATTATGAATAGTAGATCCAGTGAAAACAAAAAGACTAATATTAAAGAATAATTAAATTTTAACCAATCATAGCTCTTTGTTTTTTAAATAATTAACGAGTTGAATTTTTTTTTCAATGACAGAGGTAACACATATGCCCATACAAATCCATCTAAAATTTTACTAAACATAGCCAAAGCTAATCATAAGTACATTGTTTATATATATGTTTATCGCATGTTTAAATAAATTATTGCGTTTTCCAAATAGGTCTGGAGCATGCAGGCACACTTTTCTTCGTTGGTTTATAACTATATATTTAAGTATGAGTTTTCCAAATACGCTTGCGATTTTTGCTTGGACTTTTTGGGGACTCCTCAAAGCTGGGGAAGGGGGATTCCGTTCCCTCCATAACTTTTGAATGACTAATAGGATTTAGACGAAACTTTGTAGACTTGTAGTCTATTACAAAAGGAAATAAATGGTATCAAATATATTTTGCTGAAGTCAGAATCTTTCTGATGACGTCATCACAATTAATTTTTAATGGGTCATTTTTCTTTAAAAATCGCACTTTCTTAGAATTTTGATTAAAAGAGTTTTACAAATGTTTATTTTATTCTGTTTGCAATTTTAGGTAGGTATTTTATTGTTCTTTTACATGGTTTCCGATTGTTTAGTAAAAATGTTGGAAAATGGCAAAGTTTTAACCCTATTTGGTCTGGGGTCTTTTATACTGGTGTAAGTCTGGGGGTCAGTTTTAATGAAGATATGCTACGAACCTAAAACTTCGCGCAATGGTAACCCATTATTATAGGAATATTCTACTATAAAATATTTTCTGCTAACGTCATCGATTTTGCTGTGACGTCATCAGTAACACATGGTTGCATGTCATTTTTATCAATTTTTCTTTAAAATATTAAAAAAATTAAAATATCTGATTACTCGAGTTCTAAAAATGATTTTTAAAGTCTGTTTTCAGATTCTGTTAACTCAGTTAGTTCTTTATGGTTTTAAAATTTTTTGCTACAGGTGCTCTTACATTTGATGACATCAGCAAAAATGTTATTACGTCAGCCAATTGTTTTTGCGCTAAAATACTCAGATAAGAATGAGGTATAACCTGATAAAGTTTTTTACATATGGCATTGACGTATCAGAAGTTATGCAAGGAGAGCTGATTTAGCCTCCCTCTCCCCCGGACTTACCGAGCCCTAAAAAGCGCACTTCTAAGAAGGTACAGTTTTTAAAGAAAATGATCCGTTTAAAATTAATTGTGATGACGTCATAAGAACAATTCTGACTTCAGCAAAATATATTTGGTACCATTTTGTTCCTTTTGTAATAAACTAAAAGTCTACAAAGTTTTGTTTAAATTCTATTAGTCGTTCAAAAGTTATGGAGGGGACGGAATCCCCCTGCCCAACTTTGAGGAGCCCCAAAAAAGTCAAATCAGAATCAGAAAAATAGGGACTTGAGTAAAACATATTTGACACCATTTTGTTCCTTTTTTGATATACTACATCTCTACAAAGTTTCATTTCAATCCTACTAGTCGTTGAAAAGTTATGGTTAGGAAACTTTCGGAAATAAAATTACGCGTATTTCGAACGTCAAAAAACGTCGTGGCATTCCGCTACCAAACAAACTTATTTTAAACTTTGGAAATCTGGGGTGGAGGGGGTGGATTCCATCCTCATTTTTTGATTAAAATTTACTACAAACTTAAAACTTGACACAATGGTAACCCATTATAAAAAGAACATTTTGATGAAAATATTTTCTTACGTCGTCATTAGTTTTGCCGTGACGTCATAAGAAACACATGGTGGTACTACATTTTTGTTGATTTTTGTCGAAAATATTGAAATATTTAGAATATTACTCGAGTTCTAGAAAATAATTTTAAAGTCTGTTTTCAGATTCGGTTAGCTAAAATAAATTTTGTAGAATAAACATTTCGGGGTTTTACAAGAATATTATTTGGCATGGAAAGAAAGAATAACTTTTAAAGAAAAAGCTAAATAAAAATGACTGGTGGTACCCACCCTTCTCAGCATTCATGAATTATAATGGCGCAATTAAGCTCGGTAATTCTATAATAAAGTATTTTTTCTTTGCGGTATTAGACGATGATGGTATTAGACGGACACTTTGTTAAACATATTATTATTATATATGGCCTTTTTCATGCACATTGAATATATTTGGGGAGGGTAAAACTGCCCCTCCCCCGATTTTATTAGGATAGAAACACGCTACAAGCGTAAAAATTTGCATGTACTTAGCTCTTGATGAAAGAATTTGAAAAATGTGGTAAAAATTTAAATTTTGCAAAAAATCTTGCTGACGTCAGCACTTTTTCAGAAAAAATGGCCGTTTTTTTCCTTATTTTTAATTGGTTATATTTCTGGAGTAAAATAAGATTTTTCGATTCCGTTTGCACATTTTGAGAGCAAAGTAATGTAAATTTTGGTAAAATACCCTAAAAATGCAGTTAAGTCTTTATTTGTCTACTATTGCGCGCCAATACTGACAAAGTCAGCTTCAGTCGAAATTACTATTTCTGTACAATAGACCTATTATTTGACACTTAATAAACCCTACTTAGTCT
>JAULBZ010008039.1:0-11006 GCA_032360805.1 Neoturris breviconis | reverse complement strand
CCTAATCGACCAGTCCCTAACTAATTGCCTTCTACTAAAAACCTTTAAGATAGCAACAGTAAAGTACAATGCTTGTCAACTCCTCCCTCCGCGCGTAATAAATTCAGTCACCCTTTAGTCTTAACACATTTGAGAGTCGGAGAATTATAGCTGTAGTATACGTTTTAGTTTAATAATATCAAAATATGAAATGAAATGAAACTACGCAGAAGGGTATTAGGTCAATGAGCTTGCCATGGATTGGTTTACTTGGTGCGAAGAAACCAATCAAATGCAAGATCGTTGATTTAATACTTACCCTTTGTTTTCTGCATGATTTACCATCGTTATCACATTTACATTTTTCGTCATGATTCCATTTTTTATTTATATAACGATTCTCCCATTTTTTATCTGGAGATAGTAAAATCATCAACGTGGATACTTTCTCATATGCTATTCGACTTTGAATCTAAAAAGATCATGTTCATCTTCAAAATTTGTTCCCAGGGGGAGAGTGCTGAACCAACGATCTTGCAATTGATTGGTTTCTTTGTACCGAAGAAATCAATCAATTGCAAGCTCGTTGACTTAACGCTCTTCATCGTAAATATTTTTTTTCAAATTTATTACGAATTATTTACTTTGTTTATTAAACATCGAAGGTTCGACTCAATTTGATTATAGAATATGGAGGGAACATACCGATTTATCGAGTTCTAGATTATTTTGTAAGCTAATTAAATATCTTAAAATTTCTTGTTCACGATCATGACAACCGAGAAAAAAATATTCTTTATTTCTCCAGTTATATTTTAGTGATTCTTCATTTTCTTCTTTGTCATTCCAGATGATATTCTTTAAGATTTCAAAATATTTTACTTCATCTTCATGAGAATCATGATTCTAAGAATAAAGAAAAATAAATAGTCCAGTTAAAATGAGAGCAAATAATCACTGTGGTGGAGTGATTTTTGAACATAGCTTTAGGCTAAAAAGTCTGAAACTATATTCAAAAATCCCTCTTCCACAGTGATTATTTACTGTTATTTCAACCACTGTAGTAGAACACTATTCAGTGGACTTCGAATCAGCGTTGAAACTACGTCAAAATGACGTCACAACGTTGCTCTGACGTTGAAACGACGTCGTGTGTCTGCAGGAGATATTAACTCTACTGGCACGTGACGTCTAATCAACATCGGAAAGACGTCATTTTGAAATTGATTTTTTACAGGCACGTCAAACCTTTTTAAACAATTGACAGCATCTGAATATAATGTATTATTAGGATGTAGAGGATGTCAAACTCGTTTTTAAAAGGCAAGAAGCCCTGGGAACGAGGTTGGCATGATTTGCAAAAAATCGATGAAAATGCAAAGAATATATGCAAAGAATGGCAACACAGCACAGAAACCATAGCTCGTATTTATGATACACCGTGTATTACCATATAACGCAATATACAGTCCATATAAGGAATTATTCGTAGTAATGCGCAAACTTCATTGTGAAACACGCTTTCTACATATTTCATAAGCCATATCATAAGTCATATGGTCATATCCAATATTTCGAGATGGTAGCCATAATCGACTTGATTAATCGTAGCTTTAGTAACCTGGATAATTGCTAAGAAACCATCTTAAAATTTCGTTCCAAAAGCAACGTTTTATGGCAATCTTACAGAAAATAACTTTGAACAAATTCAACAAAATTTAACTGTACAGAAGGATGTTAGATTCAACGAGCTTGCAATGGATTGGTTTATTCGGTACGAAGAAACCAATTAATTGCAAGATCGTTGATTCAGTACTCTTCACCGTAGATTTTATTTTTGAGACAGTTACTTACTTTGGCAATTAGAGTATTACTTTGTAACACTTTATTTTCATCATGAAGTTTTAAGCGGTAATTAAACGAAGTTTCAAGCTTAGGAAGACGATAATCTAACGAATACATTCGATAATCTAACGAGAATTTTCGTTAAAATCTTTTCTCTCTAACCTCATTGTTGTTACATGTACACTATGTTGCCAAGATGATTAACAGCTTTCATTTTTCGTATTTGTTAAATGTCAATGAAATGTTGATCAAATTAAATTTTAATTGACTTTCGTTAATTAAATTTCGCTTCGGGAATAAGTGAATTGATTACAAGCAGGTATTTATATACTAATCCGACATTAATTCGCGCCGTTATTTAAATTTTGCGCGGTCAGGGACTGGATCAAAGTTAGTATACAAAACTTTTGAATTTTTGTGGGAGGGTTTTATAAACAACCAGAAAAAAACATAAAGTGGGCAAAAACTTGTTCAAAGTACGCTAGAACAACACTTCCAACGTTGTTCTACCGTCTTTACTGAAGACTTTGAACAAGTTTTTGTCCACGGGAATCATAATTTCATGTGACTCCCTGACTCAAAATAAGAGCAAATTAACAGCCGCTTGGCGGCCGAAAGATTTCTGCTTTTAGTGTAAAATTTCTGTTGTATTCAGCATAACATATTCTCGTGTTAAGTTCGGATAGTTTTAATGGCAATCCATCAATATAAAATTTAATTAAAAGCTATTGAATGATTCTTATTCCTCTCGTTTTCCATGCGAGTGTCATAATCAAGGCACTATATTCCAAGTTATTACCAGTCAATACGTCGTCGTACATATTACTACATCTGATCATCATTTTTCGCAGAAGTTTACTAATACAGCCAGAATATTTTATAGCTTGTTCCAAAACTCGACACGTTTTATGGTGTAAGGTCTCTCTGGAGTCTAAGACTAACGCTCTCTCCTTCGCATTAATAAAAAGAGAAGTGATTTTTATAAGAATACTAAATAAAGATCTTTGTGGTGGAGATTCTTAGTCTTATTCAAACGGCTATTGAATTGCGATCATAAGAAATATGATCTTGTTTCTATTGTTTGCGTATTAGACGTACAGAACCGTACCTTTCAAGTTTCAAGGTGTAATTCTAACTGGAATTAGGTTTTCTAGAATAGGCCTGTGACGTCATCTTGACGTCATCAGTGCCAATTTTAGGCTATTGCATTCAAATCCTAACCAAGTATTTTACTCACCTGCCAAGTTTCAAGGGGTAACTACAGCAGAAAGTAGGCTTTTTGAAAAGGCGTTATAGACGTTATAATGACCTCCTCAGTACCAATTTTAGGTCATTTCATTTGAATTTTAACAAGGCATTTTGCCTACATGTCAAATTTCAAGATCAAACTCCAATCCAATCCCCCTTTATTTCTTCCCTTAAAGTCTGTATTTTAATGTATCTAGTGCATGAGATGTATCAGGTCTGTAAATTAGTTTTTGTGACGGTGGGACGGTGGGCGGTTTGCGGTGGGACGGTGGACGGTGGTTTTGGAAAATGCCCTAATTAATTACATTCCTTAATTACGGTATCAGAAAGAGAATATCATTCTTTTTCCCTAAAACATAAATTCAATAGTATTTTTTGTGGTTTTGCCGTTTTTCTACTGTGATTGCAAAAAATCAAACAAATCTGTGCGCGCATAACGTAAATCTCGAGTATTCTGCACTTTGACAAAATTATAGTTCTTCACGCTTTGTGTGAAAAATTATGAATTCGTGCAAGGTTTTCCCGAAATCAAAATGAAATCGAGGCTCTTAAATGTCTTTCGTACGTAAGCCGATGTTCGTTGCCATTGGTTTAACAACAAATTTTTAAAAACAGCAAATGATAATGGATTTTTTTTTGTATGATAATAAAAACAGAATGAGAATGAAGTTTAAGAATGAGAATGAAAAGTTCACAGAATAAGAATGATTGCGAATAAGAATATTATTTAAAAATAACGATATTGAATTAATATACAAAACAAATGATCGATTGATTATGAATATATGAATGTACCAAATAAACCAATAGTGCAATGTCAGCAACTGGATAACAGATCAACTGTATGTCAATGATTTATTGGATTAGAACAGCTGGAAAATATATCTCTTCATTGGGAAAAAACTTGTTCAAAGTCAGCAGTAGTAAAGACCAACGTCGTGACGTTTTTCTAGCGTCTTTACTGCGGAATTTGAACAAGTTTTTTACTCAATGGTTCTGTTTAAATTTGCGTTGAACAGTCTGAAATTCCTCTGTAGCAGCCACCAATGTATGTTGTTCTTTCCGTATTTAAGGATGTAAGGATGAGTGTCAACCTCATTTCCAGAGCTTCTTGCCTTTTCGAAATACGAAAGAGCAGCAGCCCTGGGAACGAGGTTGAGTGTGAGAATAGTTAAAGCTACAATCATGTGCGTAATTATTGAGACGTTTTACAAATTTTGACGTAAGATACAAACCACAAGTAAAACATAACTAATTAAAATGACGTCGGTAATACCCAGAGATCTATCTAGTAGACTTAATCTATAACCCCTCACGTAAATTATGAGACATTTCTAATTTTAGTAAGCAATATACATCACAAGCAAAACGCAAGTGCTGAAAATGATCACTAGACGTCCCTTGAGTTTTATCTCAAGGGTTTATCCGAGTAGACTTAAGACTTAGGACTTTTTACAAGCTCAACAAATTTTGTTGCTTCTAGCAGCTTAGTACCCTGGCTCTTTGCAAAAGCGAATTTCCGTGCAGTTCGTTTTGCTAATCGAAATTTAAGTCTTTTTGCCTAATTCCCGTCAAAAAGTGGAAAGAAGCCCTGGGAACGAGGTTGTTCATTTTCAGCAAAATTTTGGGTGATAATTTTATTTCTAATTTTGCTCATTTTAAAGGTACAAAATCACTTCTATTCTATAATTTTATTGACACATCACCTGTCCATATGAAAATTTATCCTCTGAATGAATAAGGATGAATACTAATGAAGACATAAGTGATTGAATTTGTAGGAACATATGCGCTTTATATGTGCACAGCATGGCAGCCATCTTGTTTGGTCAAACATTTTCCATTTTCAGAGAAAAGAATCACCCATGTTGACACTTCCTCATATATTTTAACTCTGAATTTTTCTGGGTGTGATCGATATATTTCACATGTCAATTTGGCATAGATTTTAAAAGTTTGACAATTGTTGTGATTATGTACCTTTACCCTTTTTTAGCACTTTTATTCCAACCAGCCGTCTGAAAAAATTAAATAATGATATGATAACACTGGAAAATAAATAAATAAAATAAATAATAGAAAAGCCTTCCAAGTTCGAAAGAATGAAATTTATGCGAAGAAATAGATTATGCTGCGACACGTAATGGAAAAGCCTGACAAGTTCTATGTTCACAGCATGGCAGCCATCTTTTTTGGTCAAACATTTTCCATTTTCAGATTCTGCTGCGAGGTTTGCAGTTAAACACGTGTTTCGAAATGGCAAGAAGCCCTGGGAACGAAGTTGCTATTGTACTATACGTGAATTCAAATACATTGCACTCACGTATGTATGGCTTATATATCTGGGATTATTTTGAAAAAAAAATGGAAGTAACTAAGGATAATTATCCCCTAGCAACCATATTTTTGACAAGTGGTAAAAAATATTTTCAAAAAAAAACAATTCTTTTTATTTTTGCTTGAAAAAACGTTTTGGTATATAGTTTTGGAACAAAACTTTTTTACCTAAAAATTATTTTTTTGCACCACCTGATTTCCAATACTGACGTCATCGTCATCGGGAAAAAAATTATGCTAAAATGTTAATTATGTATGGTTAGATAGCACTAAAAAATCTAAATTGATAAATGGATTCAGATATATTAATAATTAATTGGCAGTTATATTCAGACATGCAATGTATAATTTATATAGAAATTTATACAAATATAGGAGACAGATTCTGCAAATTAGAAAGCAATAAACATAAAGAACTACAAAAAAATGGTAATTCTGACCCAAAGCGCATTTTGATTGTTAGTAAATCATTTGGTTGCATAATCATAACTGAGTAAATAATGTTTACTGGTTATGTCACGCTGCATCATATCAGTTATTGTTATATGTAACTTTGTACTATTTTCCTTCATGTTCATGTATGCTCAAGTTAGTAGAATAAACATAGAATATAAAACCATATCTGGTGACAGCACAAAGAATAATAACAAATGGCTAATGATCGTTGGCGATTCTAATATGAGAGTTACGTTTGATCTCATTGCCAAGCAATTACGAAATGATCTACAAAGAGATTCAGTTAAAAAGGACGCCAGTGTTGTCAGAAGTATTACTTTCTCAAATAGGGGTACTGCAAAAGTGAGAAAATGGTTTGATAATGACTATATTGTTACGTTTAAAAACAAAAGTTATTTACGAGTAAGTTTACGATTTATGCATGGAAGGCCTTGGGAATTACTTCGAATTAACGAGTCTTGGTCAAGCATTCGACATTGTCACAGAGCATGTGGTAAAGATTATATGGCTTCAAAACAAAATAGAATGTTTAATTTGGATGGTCAACCTGATGTATTGTTTATAACGCATGGACTCTGGGTTCGATTTGCTAATAAAGTTGATGGGAATTGTACTAGTGATATCGAAAAAGTAGCAGATATAGTGAAATCATTTCAAGCTGTTCTTTCTGATGTAGTATGGCAAAGCAATCCTCCTATAAGGTACCATCACAAGATTAGAAAATGGCAAGTTAAACACGACGTTGAATGTCAGAGGAAACTTTCCATAGAAAGAAGCATTCATATGTTAGATTTGTATGATTATTGCAGAAAGAATTTAAAACAAAGAATGATTAAAGGCGAATATCATATATCACAGTTTACAAGACAGCATCTAATAAATCTCATGTGGGATAAATTATGGAATTAAAATGGCAAACAAAACATAGAGATCATCAAATTCTCACACACATAAAAGTATATCCGGATATCCACTAGGCCATTAATTGCATTGGTTGTAAGTGTCGACACCTGTCAGGTGACGTCGCTTTTAACCAATGTAATTGCTTCATTTAGATTTCGCGCGAATGAATTCGCCTAGTGGAGAAAACTAAATTTGATTAAATCCAACGAAACTAAAAGGGTGTTATGTGTCTTGCAATCTTCGCTTTCCTTGAATAAATGTCTCCCCAATTTTAGTATAAGCGACCCTGACGTCGCCCCCAACGCTTATTCAAGGAAATCGGATGGTCAGTATGTGATCGCGTGAGATCTAATTGAACGAGACGCAATATTTTAATTTACGTCATATATTTTTTGAAGAAAAAATCGTTGGTTATTATTTTAACATTTCATCACATGGCTGCCATTATACCTTTAAAGTTCTAATAGTTACATAACCTCGTTCCCAGGCAGATGAATGAGGTTGATAGTGGCATAAACTGTCTAGTGACGAAGTATAAATGTGGAAAAATCACTGGAAGTACGATTTACAAAAAATCATCATAAAACCGCCATTATGCCTTTAAATTCCTCAAGATGTCCCGAGCTTTCCAGTGACCATAAGTATGAAGATATAAACCAATAATCGGAATTCAGAAAATCAATATGAAGTCATTTCATAGCGGCATAAACCGTCAAAAGACCAAGAATGAATGTAAACCTACTACTGGACGTACGATTTTAAGAAAATCCTTATGAATTCATCCGATGGCTGCATTTATGCCTTCAAATTCATCAGAGTTTCACTAGCTGTCATTACCGAGTTTAAAGATAGACCGAAGAACGATTTTTAGAAAACCATTTCTTCCTGTGCAAAAACTTTTAAAAACGTGTACACAAATAGACCGATAAGTAAGAGAAGTGTTTAAATAATTTCCTTGCGCTTCCGGCTAAGAAGTTGAAATATTAATTTAATCCTATCACTACTGGAAGTGGGGTAGGTGTTCAAAGAAACTCCCCCCTCTTTCTATTTTTTTAAAATAACTTCTGAATAAAAATAGATAAAATAAAAAATAAAATATATATCTAAAATTGATTTGAAAGAAAAATATTTTGGTAAATAGAGATAATTTTCCAAAATTTTTGACAGGTGAAAAAAAGAAAAATCTATATATTTGCTTGAAAAAAGTTCTGTTATTTACTTTTGATGAAAAAACTTTCGCCTAAAATTGATGACGTCATCACAAATATTGACGTCAACAAAAAAATAATTGTGCTAAAATATTTATTAGTGTTGAGGAAAGTTATAACACTACAGCATGGTTCTATGATAAGTTAGGGAGGGTGGGTCCCTTGAGCCCATACCCCTACCCAAAGTGAAATTTGACTAAAAATATGGAATTTCAACTAAGACAGAAAGCCTTAAAATCTGATTAGCAAGTCAAACAGCACGAAAATTCGAATTTGGTCCAAGAGCTTGGGTACTAGGCTGCTGGAAACAATAAAAATTTGTCGAGTTTGCGAAAAGAGCTAAGATCCTAAGTCTCGAGTCTACTCGATAAATCTAAAGATCTATTTAATGTGTCTCCTACATAAAAGATTTCTCAGTTCTTGTAATTAATATGACGACATATTCTGTGTATCGATTATTATATCGTGTTCTTCTTTATTCCATAAGCCTACAATCAATGCAATTCAGCACAATTTTAATTATAGGTAGTACTGAGAGTGCCAGAAATCTGTGGAAAGCTATAAAAACATGCTACAAATTTTAATAGGGGGAAAAAGTTAATATATTTGGCACCCAAGCTCGTCCCCAGCCCCTTTTGACTTTTTTTTTATTTTTCTCGGACCTTATAGAAAATACGTTTTCGTCTTTTCTATAAGTCTGAGAAAAATCAAAAAAAAATCAAAAGGGGCTGGGGACGAGCTTGTTTGGCACCATGATAAATTATTTTGACATAACAATGCCTCTAAATATCTTCATTCAATCAATGGTTAGACATAATTACCACCATTTGTAACATAACCGAGGTTTATTAACCAAATTTATCTTTGTTCTTATTATTTTATACAAAAACGCAGGGTATTACAAAGATTTCTATATTTTTCGTGAAAACGTGGGATATAGACAAAATTGTAGATTTTATTATGGAAACGATCAACCTAAGCCGCTCTTCCCTGTTCGAAAAGGCAAGAAGCCCTGGGAACAAGGTTGGAAAACGATAGAACTAGAATTTCTACACATTTAAACATTTTATCAATTTTTATGAAAAAATGTGATTTAGAGACATTTTAGATTTGTTTATAAAATAATCGTGACTTATTAAAGGACTTCCCTTAGTTGAACTAATGATGACGATTTCAGCACTATTATTAGTGTCTGTCTTTAAAATCAAAGAATCCATCGCATTGGTCCTTCCTGCAGTGTGATCAAATTGATTGATGGAGACACTTTTTTAAGGTTTAATTGATACGGATTTACTTTTCACATCAGATTTTGGCTAACATTTTGAAAAATCGGCTACAACTCGGAAAAATCTGTATTAAGATTTTTCAAGATGGTCACCAAAATCGACCCGATTAATTGTAGCGTGTAAACGCAGCTTTAGATTGTACGTGAAGATTTAAAATGGATGGATTACACAACTGATTTAATATTGAGAGGGTATGAAATGCACTAATACTAAATACACTATCTTCCAAGAACGGTTTCGATTGGTTCATTACAACATCATTCTCGTTTCCAGGCTTTTTTCGAACGACATTGTTCTAGCGTCTTTACTTCGGACTTTGAACAAGTTTTTGCCTACCGGCTATAAACTTATCATATTTCGTTAGAGGTGATGACGTCATAATTAGCAAGTTGATGTCGTCATTAAAGGGTAATTTAATCATACCCTGTTTAATCAAGGATGTTTGTTAAATACTGCGCATGAAATGTTGACGAAGCAGAAGAAGTTACCAAATGAGCAGCAGCTTAGTGGGCAGAAGCTTGTTCAAAGTCCGTAGTAAAGACACTAAAGTGAGGACTTTGAACAAATTTGTTTAATGTGTTTATTGGCTTCAGTGATCGAAATAAGAGTAAAGAATCACCGCGGAAGAGGAATTTTTGAGCAACTTTGTAGCCTGAAGCTATGCTCAAAAATCACTCCTCCATCGTGACTAATGCTTTTATTTCGACCTCGCTTATTAAAGAGATAATAATTGAGATAAATATTCAATTTTGGGTTTAAAACGATATTAAATAGCTATTGCACAGCGTGAAAGACTACTGAATACGGACCCGTATAACTCCGTATTTGGACGGAGTATTACCATATCTGTCAATACTGTCCGTATACGGAGCCATACGGGTTCGTATTCAATAGACTTCCATGCTGCAATTTTTAATATATATACATTAAAAATATTCTTATAAATTACGAGATTACCGGATACGGTGCGAAATAATTCCACGTACGCACAGGATTCTCCCGGATCGTCCACGGTAGTCTTTTACGGCCCGAAATATTAATCGACCACATGGATCGCCGTATACAGTACTCTCGATTTAACGAACCCTGAAGGGGAAAAAAAACTTTCGTTATATCGAGAGTTCGTTATAGCTGCTGTTTTTGTTTTTTTTGCAAAGCCAATGAAAGTCCAAGGAGTTAAAAGACAGATTTAGGCAGCCTCTACATTGACCCCTAAATGAGTTTCACCTTAAACAATCTTGCATTTGATTGGTTTCTTCGTATGAAGATCGTTTAGGGTGAAGCTCATTTAGGGGTCCATGTAAAGGTTGCCTTAGATATTAAGTTCTTTGCAAGATTAGAATTTAAAATCAAGTGGGAATTTTTCTACGGGCATAAAAGGAAGAAATTTTTACAGAGTTTAAGAAATTCTCGACCCTTACATTTCTCAATGCGAATGGAATGAAAACAAAATATTTATAACTGGTTTGTTACGGAGGGTTTATAGGGAGATTTTTTCTTCAAGGGGCATAAATATTGGCTCGTAAAAACAAGAGTTCATTAAATCAAAGGTTAGTTGTGCAGAGAGTAACTATTTTGTTAACAAAAAGCCAGGGGGAAAGAGCAACGAGTTTGTTATACTGGGGTGTCATTATGTCGAGATTGCACTTTTGTTGAATATTTAATTTCTTAGTTTTATACACGAAGAGCAAAGGCTAAAAATGGCTTACCACAAGATTTTACACTGTACGCTACTGATATACAC
>JAULBZ010008038.1:0-11006 GCA_032360805.1 Neoturris breviconis | reverse complement strand
AATGAATACAGCATTCCGTAAAAGGCTAACTGATCTAATTTATTGCAGAAAACATAGAATAGTTCATCCTACTGTTACAGCTCCTCGTTGAGCATAATCATCTAACTTTTTCATGACGTTGTTTTATACAATAATGCACCACAAGAGTACTTTAGGTGGTTGCCATATCAGAATGTTAAATGCTTTTTCCTATGATGGCCCCAGGCCATTGAATGATAAATGTTTTAAATGTAGAAAGTATTCTCATCAAAAGTTAAGAAAAGCGTTTTTTTCAAAAATGCTGACTATTTGGGGTACAGGGCCCATAGCAACAAGAACCTAAAACACACTACAGAAACAAAAACCCATAGCAACCGCCTCTTTTTAAGACTTGAAAGACCCCAGATAAAATAGGGTTAAGGTTGATTTTGCACTAGGCGAAAATTTAAAGTCAAACAAATATAGGCTCCGTTTATGCATTAAACCGTTTTTGCAAATCTTGACACATGCTGCGCGTCGACTGTATTGGTAAAAGTCAAGAAGCAGTTATCAAGTAACACTAATAATTGCTCTAAAGCCCCAAATCTTTACGAACATGGATAAATATATACCAAATATAAAATAGAGAAATATGACATGGAATGCGTTTAGGCCGTGATAAAACGATCTTCTGTTTAGCGTAAAACGCGCGCTTGCTTGCTTTTTGTACTGCACGTAACGATTTTTTCCAATTTTTGCCGCATGAAGTTATTTTTCTAACTTCTAATTCTTTCCTCTCGTTCTTTCTTTATTTAAAGCGTGCACGTGATAGACAGTATATAAAAAAACTCAGATCTATACAATTAATTAACCTCGTATCGTACGTATGTATCACTGAAACCACTCGTAGATTGTTTATTAGGCAGGTATATATCATACGTAAGTATCACTGAAATCAATTGTAGATTGTTAATTAGCCTCGTATATCGTATGATCGTAACACTAAAATTGCTCATAGAATGATTATTAGCCTCGTATATCGTACGCACGTATCACTAAAATTACTTGCACATTGTCTATTAGCCTCGTATATCATACATACGTGTCACTGAAATCAATTGTAGATTGTTAATTAGCCTCGTATATCGTACGATCGGAACACTAAAATTGCTCATATAACACTGGAACACTCCTGATAAAACTCTACGCAATAAGTAATTTTGGACATGGCAGACAAGGAAGTTAAGACCGACCAATGCTATGAAGCTCGGTCATCGTGTTTGGGGTTCACGATTTAAACGTCCTCCACTTGTCTACCTGCTGAAACACAGCGGAGCAGAGTTTCAGAGTTCCTTCTGAAACACAACGTAAATAGTCGTACACGAATTTTGAACAAAGGAACTAAATAAACAACAAACAAAAATATTAAAGCGGATCCATGTTTTAAAAAATAGCGCATCGCGCATTGCAGTTTTCTATATTTTACCCTAAACAGAAGATCGTTTTATCACGGCTTTAGTGAATATGAAGTAAAATCTCTGCAGGTATTCGACGTCGCTACGACGTTGTTTTGACGTTGATCCGATGTCGTGTGCTTGTAAGATAGATAATTCTACTATTGTAAATATTAGTAAAAATTTAGGGACCATCTCCAAAATTATTTCCCAGGGGGGAAGCGTGCTGAATCAATGAACTTGAAATTGATTGGTTTCATCGTCCCGTAGAAACCAATCAATTGCAAGTTCATTGACTTAACACTCTTCATTGAAAATTAATGTTTCTCAAATTTATTGATTTTGACTACTTTAAAGCTGCTAAAATATCTGCTTTTTGAAACAAATTTTGGAGATGGCTCCTTATCATAGAATATTTCATAAGGATGTATCCTCGTGAAACAAATCAAAACGCAAAGAGTATAATATATCGTAGAAAATTAGGCATTATTATTAATATAGTCATGCCCATTAAAATTAGTTGATTTGCTTACAAGAAGCTATAATTTCAACCTGCAAGTCAGCAAACAACCATTGGACATCACCTATGGAGATGCATCTTTAAATTCCATTCCTACACAGATGATGTTCAGCAGTTATATTCAGGTTCGAACTATAATCTTTCTTACTACAACATCAATCATATGCAAAGTCTCAATCAAAAATCAGAGGTCAAAATAAGAGCCAATAATCGCTCTGGAGGAGTGATTTTTTAGAATAGCTTCAGGCCTGAAGCTATGCTCAATCAAAGGTACGGCATTAAAAGTAGCCCACCAACCTTTTTTTTGAACAGATGATAAAACTAAACAAATACACTATTATTGCTGGAAGTCTGGTACAATTCTAGAACATGTGTTTTGTCATAGTTATGTTTTTAATTAATTTGTATTTACACCCATACTTACGAATATATTGTAACCGGTCAATATGATTTTTGAACGTTCAAACTCGTGTTTTCAGCGGTCAATGGCAGTTGACCGGCCGTTACTTCGAGCGCTGCAACTTTGTTTGGTGGGCTAAAAATCCCTCCTTCATGGTAATTATTCACTCTTATTTCGACCAATGATATACAAAATTCTCAATCAAAAAAAAAGAATTTACCATCGAAAGATCCATGCGCTGCAATTCTACCCTGTTCATCACTCATACTTCGAATCAATTGATGAACTTGCCCATCATCTTGTAAAGACAATTTCTTCATGACTGGATTACTCACACTTTTTGAGATCTCTGGGGAGGAGTTCATACTTGAATTATCAAATGTTGCATTGTGTCTCATTGGAAATCGTGGTAGTGACATTTTATTCGCTGGCTTAGGCTTTGAGTAATCAAATACTCTGGCATCAAATTCATCGTAATCCATGTCAACAGCTTTTGTTGGTGTGCTACGTTGCAATACTAAGGAATGAATAAAAGAGTGCCGTGTTAGATTACTACTTAGAAAACTCAAAAACAATAAAAGCTCCTAGAAAACTAGAACATGATGTTTCAGAGGTGAAATCATTTCTTAACCAGCACGTTTATCTTTATCGCATTGACTTTTTAGACCTTTAGGTGTGATAATTCAAGAGTAAATTATATTTTTTATTTTGATATAATTCTCTGACATTATCCTGAATATGCACATCAAGTGAATAAAACTTTTACGATATACACCAGTGCGAAAAAAATAATTGCATTGAAAAGTCAGAGCAATAAAGAGAAACCCACACTTTGTTGCAAATATACTGGTTCATAACAAAAAGTAAGATTGTCTATACACTACTTTGAAACAGAGACTTAATTTAAAATCAATGTCTAAACGACATTGTGTAGCTGATTAGACGTCGTTTAAATGATCATATGACGTTGTATGTCTACAGGGTTTATAAGTCTGTGGTAATACTGTATAACTTTTTTTAAAAGATTAGTCTAGGCCATTAAAAGCAATGCTTTTCTGCCGCTACTCTGCTTCTTCTGTGTCATCACCAGATTCTTCATCACTTTCAGTTGGCTCGTTGTTACCTTCAATATCATTATTTTTACATTTATGCACATCAGTATAATAGTATCTTGTGCAAGATGTGCGTATGATTTAAGGGAGACATTAGCATTATGTCGGACAATAAGTACATGCTTTACAAAATATGATACCCCATTGTAAATTTGATAGGTAATGAATTGAAATAAACAGCCGCATGGCGGCCGAAAGATTTCTGCTTTTAGTGTAAAATCTCCATGTTGTATTCAGCCTAAAGGCCAATCTTCATGCAGCGACTTTTGAGCGAGCGGCCGTCACGGCATGGAGATTGGCATTAACGTATTCTCATGTTAAATTCGGATAGTTTTAATGGATCCATCAATATAAAATTTAATTCATAGCTATTGAATCTTATTGCTCTCGTTTTCCATGCGAGTGGCATAACCAGGGCACTATATTCCAAGTTATTGCCAGTCAAGGTGTCGTCGTACAGATTACTATAATCTGATCATCATTTTTCACAGAAGTCTACTAATACAGCCATAATATTTTCGTTCCAGTCTAGCTAACTTGTTCCCAACTCGACACGTTTTAGCTGTGGTGAGAAGAGTCTAACGCTCTCTCCTTCGCTTTATTAAAAATAGAAGGGAATTTCATAAGAACACTAAATAAAGATCTTTGTGGTGGAGATTCTTAGTCTTATTCAAACATTATAAGATCATAAGACGCATTGTTGATATGATCTTGGTTCTATTGTTTGTGTATTAAACATACAGAACATAATAGATTAGATTCTTATACAAAAAAAATGACTATACCATTTTATGAATGATAATTTGCTATGAAGGTGAGAAGTGCAGAAAAATTAAAAATACTTTAATTAAATATGATTTTATATTCCAGAATTAAACTTGAAAATAGTTGCGTTGCCAAACTAACAACAAGAACACACACGCACAGAAATTGAAAAATCACCTCATTGACCATTGCATGGTATGCCAGCAAACGTATGAGGTAGATCAGTATAGATTTAAACTCAAAATAACAATAAACATGAATACTTTAAATAACCTAGTGTTAATAGTTCACAAATATCGTTCTGTGTTTAGAATGAACAGGCTATGCTCGGTATGCTATGCACTGAACAAATCTGACAGAAGAAGTCCAGTACAAGAGTATCATCGAAAAGTTGAAAAAGCATGCTAATATAGGAAGCCGTATTCAGGCTACTTTGCCCAAAATTTAGCCTCGCACGGGAATGTCAATTATGTGGTCAATAATTACCCTAATATAGCAACGCAGAACTCGGGCTATTTTGTGCAGATTCTCTACGGAGAAGGAAGAAAAAGAAAAAAAATGCCCAAATGAATAGCTTTCTTTTATACAGAAATCTAATTAATTTATGACAAGGCGAGTGATGGGTGACTGGTACTGCATCAGTTTGTTATTTTCATTCAAACAGTACATACAAAATAATGAGACACATGAAAAAATGAGCAGGAGTAGCAAAGAAGTAGGAATCCCTGGCGGATAAATTACAATATCAATTTTTATTTTTACCAGCAAGGAGAAGAGAGCAGATTCGTAAAATCTGTTTGGAAAAGGCGATCAACTTGGAACTTTCCACAAATTTACTCCGATCTAGTTGAAACACTCTGGTGCAAAAAACTATTATTAACTTAAATAGGCTGACGTCATCTTTTTTCGATAGGGTGTAGTTGAAATTATTATTTTTTTAACGTTGACTCAGTACTCTTCTGTGTAGATTTTATTTTTGAGACGCCCCTTTACGCTTCTAGTAATAGTCTACGTGCTATACTGCCTGAGTCACTGATTGAACTTAGATGTAGCAACTATTGTTACTTCAGTTGACTGACAATAAAATTTGCAGCTATATGATTTGCGTGGGTTTACCGAGTAGAATATGTGTTATAAGCAAGGGATATATTTCTTCATTCATTCTTCTTGAGGCTGACTTATGGCAGATTCTGCAGCCTTTACAGGAATTTGTTTTCTCCAACATGACAACAAACTTTATCACCTATAATAACCTATGCCATGAATTATATATCAATGGTTAAAATGTTAGTTGATTTAGGTTTAAACTCAACAGCGTTCAAATTAAGTCACAGTTTCATGTTCATCAGTACTGATGGACATGAAACTGTGACTTAATTAGGGCAATGAATCACTTGTAGAATATAATAATCACTTCAGAACAGGTTCAATTGTCTTAGCTTCTCTAATTTGCCGCAACTAGTAGCCCAAGAGTTTTCATGATAACTTGCAACCTACGTAGGTTATTATGTTCTACAAGTGATTCATTCCTCTAGAAAGTTATCTGAATTTTCTTTAGTACCAACAAGAGACCAAACAAGATTTGTGTTTTAAATTTTAAATTTTGATATCTCTGTTTCTAACAAAAACAGTTCTGGGATTAACAATTCAGAGGAAAGCGACAGCACTATAAATCCAGGTTTTGATAGACGACAATTTATAACAATCAAGATCCTTCATAGCAACAGTGATCAACTCAGGTAAACTCAAAACACCCATAAACTCCAAACGTGGAACAGATGGTTGCATGGATAATTGGTAAAATTCTAAAATGTGAAGGATGTAAGAGATATGTCATATTACCATTTTGTTTTACATATCAGATACAGATAACACGCATTCACGATGTTTTGCATCTTGTAGAGAAGCAACAGTATCCTCTATTATTTGTATATATAACATGATCATACATTCATTTGTCTATATACATTCATACACGTTTTGTTATAAGCAACAAGGGTCAGGCGTTAGTAGTAATGTTGCTTGCAAAATTGATGATGAAAGGTCTTTTGATTTTTAACGAAATTGGTACCTTAACCCCAAAATAACTGTTTTAGACAAAAATGGGCTAAAAACTAAAAGTGCTTTGTTGTTGGTTCAAAACATAATATTCAATTTGCAATATCCTAACCCGAGAATATCTTTTTACGTCAAAACGTTTTTAATGGCTTTTTTTTCAACGAAACAAAAACCAAATTTCAATAAGCTTCAAAACTCAGTTTTGAAAATCCCGTTTTTACTCTCACATTTTTTACTCTAAACGATATTCTTGAATTAAGAATCCTTTTAAAGATGTATTCCAGAGGAATTTTAATGTTTGAACTAAGATTGCTTCAAATAATTACTTTTTTGCAAAATATTGAAAATGATTATCGGTGCAAATTTTTATCAAAATCCAAGTAACTTTCGTTTTTAGCCCAAATTTAAACTAAAATAGGTATTTTTGAGTCAAAACTTAAAAAGATCATTCTCAAATTGAGTCAGGTATTCATTTTCATCATTAGCGATGTACTTTTTATTTTTGGTAAATATTTGCCCCAAAAGTACCTAAAAATATGAAAAATGAAGATCAGATTTGAAATCAGCTCCATCAAATTTAGTCAGGTGCCAATTTTCATAACAAACAATGCACTTTTTATTTTTGACTCATTTTGATCGCAATTAATTATACAGATTTACTGGCTAATGGAGTATGGACTGGTAAGTAAGTAGCATCTCTAAAACTGTACCAAGTGCGCAAAACTTGCTCAAAGTAAAATACGGTTAAAATGGATTTACACTAGGCAAAGAATTTGCACGAAAGCCTTTCTTTTAGTATAAATTGACATCATCGCCTAATGTAAGTCCACTTTAACCCTATTCTACCAGGGGTATTTTGGTAGCATAATTTATCCGCGGAGGTGGGAGGATAAATAAGTCCCTTATCTAACTCCTGATGTTGGAGCAATGAAACTTGACTCGAATACAGCCCAGCACAAGATCTTTTCAAAATGGTATTCATCTTTTGCTGACGTCAGCATTTTTTCCTATGACATCATCTGAATTTTCGACTTTGTTTCTCTTCAAACGCAAATAAAAATTACTGGGAATTGATTTTTAATTTCCGTCGATTGATTCTGAGAAGTACAACATAGCTCTCTAACAGAATTTCAAGATTTAGTATTCTATCCATAAAAATCAGGTAGATAATTCGAGTCAAAAATCCGAAAAATTTTAGTATTTCAGATTTTTAGGTGGCTTTAGATAATGGCTAATATTGGATGAACGGATTGAACAATCGACCTGCAATTTGACCCAGTAACTTAAAATAGGTTAATGTTAGGACCTAAAAAGCCTCAAAAAAAAACATGGGGGACAGATTTGCCACTCCTACCGGGTAAAATAGAGTTAAAGTATGATATATGGTAGGTAGATACGATTAGCTATCTTCTAATTATGATAAGGACAGTTTGGGTGAATTTAACTTTATAGAACTTTATTTACGTTACATTCTAAAGGCCGTTTTCCATTCAGAGATCTTTACTGCTCGGGCGGGAAAATACCGCGCTGAATTTATTTCGAGCATGCGTATTTGTGAATAAATCGAGATTTTTTCACAAATACGCATGCTCGAAATAAATTCCGCGCAGTATTTTCCCGCCCGAGCAGTAAAGATCTCTGAATGGAAAACGGCCTTTAAAAAGCTAATAATTTCCTACCCAAGCACTTGTCGACAAAGAAATTGGGAAAACTTGTGGAGGGTTAGTTTTAAAACTAAAGAAAACAAAAGTTTATAAGAAATATTTGTTTGTAAGAAATGAGTATATTTACATAAGAGCCTACTTTCACTATATATTTATATATCCCTACCGGCACGCGACATCTTACCAACGTTAAAAAGACTGTCTTTTTGACATTGGTAAGACGTCGCGTGCCGGTAGGGATATATAAATATAAATGTCTTTTTGAATCAAAAAACTCCACTGCCAAAATTTAAAAACAAACTTCGCTGTGTCATAGGTTGAAAATTGTACTTCTTTATTCATCAGTGCAAAGGTTCTCTCTTTGATGTTGATCTGGGCGTTAGATCTGGGCGTTAGCACTCGACTCCTAACATTTAACTGCTAATTTTTCAATGTTCTGTGGAACGAGTGATTGAAACAGGAGCCTGAAACTATGCTGCAAAATCCCTCCGCCACAGTTATTATTTGCCTTATTTCGGCGACTGCGAACGATCTTTTACGATATCGAAACATCGTTACGCACGAGTTTAATCTCTCAGCCATTTTATTTTGTTGGTGCTGAAAATATAGAGTTTAGATATTAATAGACCTATCCATAAATACATGAAAACGTGGTGTCGGCGGCTCAAAGTAGAACTTGATGCAATGCAATAAATTGTATGCACCGCAATACACAAAAAGGAAGTTATTGCATCAAGTTCCGCTTTGAACACCCAAAGCCTCGTTTTCATGTATCTATGAATTGATCTATTCAATATATTTATTTAGTTATCTGTTTTGGGCACAGGGCACAGCAACATCTTAACTGCAGACTTTGAACAATGTCTTGTCCACTAGACCTTTGTAGAACCAATAGTTAAAGTCAAGGCTTAAAAAGTGGTGAGTTTAATCTTAATTTTGTAGATCTCACATGGCTTATCCAAGTGGGCATAAACTTATTCAAAGTCCGCAATAAAGACGCCAAAACAACCCCGAACGACGTTGTCTTAGCGTCTGTTCCGCGGACTTTGAACAAGTTCTGGTTCATTGTTCACTGGGATTAGACAAGGGACTAAAAACAATAATCAAGCAGTATGAGAGCCATGTGTTATAAAGGAAGGAGTTAAGGGGGGAGGGGAGAGAAATGTTGATTTTTCACTCACCCATAGTGATCGTTCCACGTTTTACATAAGCAACAGTAGGATTCTGGTGTTTTATAACTTCAGGTGAGGGTTTAGGTCTACAACTTGCTGCATTAGCACATTCCATTGAATAACATATCTTGCCTAACATTAAAGCTACATGGCATGTTTTTTCTTGACAACACCGTTCAACACAGTGATTCACTTTCTCAACACCATGTTGTGTCTTTAATTTCCCGGATAACATACCACGCTCTAAAACGGTCGTGTTACGGATTTCCCCATCAAGTTGGCATTTATCTTTTTTCTCCTCTATGTTTCCATCTATGAAGAAAAAAGGCGTATTTTTTATTCAGTAGATATGTATCACAGAATAAGATCCCATATTACTGACTATATGGACTGTGAATTGCCATTCCTGTGTACTTGTTCAAATTACTCAGTAAAGAAAACTACTCTCTTCTGAAGAGCCTTATGCGCGCCCGCAAAATTACAGCGCGCACCCGAAAAAAAATTTGTCTGCGGTGAAGCGCGCGTAAAATCAAAATATAACAAATTTTGAAAACGGTGGATTGCCTTCCCAAAGCGTCGCCCTCGTCCCCTTCTTTTCTGCCTTCCGCGCGCATAGCTACTGAGGAGGAAAGTTATTGAAAGCCTGTCCCTAAAGTATTTTTTTGGTTGTTCATGACAGAAAAGATAAACCAATAGACATTTTCACAAAATAATTAAAACGAGGCGTTGGTTGCTCAAAGTAGAACTCTGAAGTGACTGCACAAAAAGGAAGTTATTGTATTGCAACAAATGTATGCCTTGATCATCCAATTTCTCGTTTCAATAGGAAAATATATATTTACCTTGATCTAATTTCACACCATATTTTCTTTTGATAACATACTGGACTTGCTTATCAAACGAAGAAGATTTACTTTTTCGTATTTCTTCATCAGGAATAACACGACATCCTTTTTCGTTATGACATGTTACAAGAAAACAATCTTTTCCAAACATATACCTGGAAAAATAAACAACCGCAGATAGTAATAAAATATGGCGACCATTATTTACTACAAACAAGGTCCGGAAAACGTTTACCGAAGTTATCAATATGACACAGAGACTCAAGATCCCTCTATTTATGCCACTACACACACAACATAGGTATCACATGGTTTCTTCTCTCCTGATGCCTGTGTTGGGATCGTTGTCGTTGCTAAAAACACTACCAGTTTGTTTAAGCTACGTTTACACACTACGATTAATCGGACCGATTTTGGCTACCATCTTGAAAAATCAGCTACGATTCGGAAAAATCTGTACTCTTCCTACAGATCTTTCCGAGTCGTAGCCAAAAATCGGCGCGATTAATCGTAGCGTGTAAACGTAGCTTTTGACATTGATGACCAGAAGCACGTAAATCTTCTGTTTTTTTCTTTGCAGATTACTTCTAAATGCAGGTTGAGTCAAACCACTAGGTCTACTTAACAATAGCCTTCAACCTTTCTTACCAACTCCAGTCCATGCCCTAGTCTGGCAAAACCATACTGCTTAGAACTTCTCTTATTCACTTTCTTTTCTAGATGTTATATTTTTATATATATCTTCAAGAAAAATCATGTAGATCAAATGAAAAGGAAAAATAAGATTTGTTTGGCTTGCAGGCATACGTTGACCATACTTTAGTGAAATATAGAGAAACAAACTTTGCTGCATAAAATATTACTCGAATATTCCCATATTTGGACTGTATATTCCCATATTTGGACTGTATATTCCCATATTTGGACTGTGTATTCCCATATTTGGACTGTATATTCCCATATTTGGACTGTATATTCCCGTATTTGGACTGTATATTCCCATATTTGGACTGTATATTCCCGTATTTGGACTGTATATTCCCATATTTGGACTGTAT
>JAULBZ010008037.1:0-11007 GCA_032360805.1 Neoturris breviconis | reverse complement strand
AGATAACAGTGAAATAATTTTACTTTTAAACACAAATATAAACACAAAATTTCCCTGAAGGAGTGCTGGCACTACAAGGTTACTGTACGTATGCTGTAATATGAGCACTGTTCGAGTAAATATTCAGTTGACTCAAATATTGACTTACATTTTTTTTTTTTCTTTGCCTTTTTGAGGCTAGACTTATGTATATACAGTATATAAAAGTATGTGAAAAAGGTTTTAGCAGTGAGTATCTGGTTGGATTATTTTGATATAATACACAGTTTATACAATTTTGGAATTTTGGAATTGATGAGTTGAAATGTTGAATAATTAGGGACTGTATTGTAGAAGTATTGACTTAAACATGGCTACATGTATAAATATGAATTCAATTATGTAGTAATGAACGGTACATTAACTTCAATTAATTGCGTTTTATTTTTAACACTTTATTTAATTTTCGTCAATTTGGTGTGACGAAAATAGAACAGATTAAAATACTTGTTTGGCAGATCACCAAAATTAATGCCAATTTTTCATAAAAATATTTTTTTTAGTCCTGTAAAGGGAGTTACAATTTTTTTTATTTGACAAACTTAACTGTAAATAAATTTCATCTACAATGAATGATCATAAATAATATTTAAGACAAAGTGAAATTCGTGTAAACTTAGACAAAAGCTTTAAATTTGTTAAATTTTGATTAACAAAACAAAACTGTGACAAAATTCGAATTTGTTCCAAGCAGTGCCATACTCAGAGATTTTTTGAGCATATCTGTTTTAAGCATTAAATATGAAAAAAATATTAAAATAGCGAAAGTTATCTTTACTCCCTATTTGATTGTTAAATATTTGAACATTACAGGTAAAATCTTATATCGGAATCGAGTGATGATGTGATGATGTGAATTAGTACTGTATTATAAAAAAGAGAATAAAAATCTAATTTTTCTCAATAATTTGGGTTCCCATACCGGTATCAAAATTGCTCTGGATCCTTGGTTGCTTGGAATAGCAGAATGTCTCATGTTTGCAAAAAGAACCCCGAAGGTCCTAAGTCTACTCGATATCGATAAAGCTCTCTGTTTGTCGATAAAGCTCTGTTTGTCGATAAAGCTCTGTGTCGATAAAGCTCTGTGTCGATAAAGCTCTCTGTCGATAAAGCTCTCTGTCGGTAAAGCTCAATGTTGATAAATCTATAGGACCTTCACATGGTCGTTTTTTGATCTTATGTTTTACTTGTGGCGTATATTGCTTGTCAAAATTTGCAAGTTGTTTCACAATTAATTTATGTCCAAGATAAATAATTTTGTTCTCTTCTTAAAAATTTGATAGGTATCTTCCCTTAAGGTACATATACACTATAGAAATATATAACTATTAGTTTACAGGTTTTTTTATGTCTATCTCACATATGCATGGCTTCATGATTTTATTAAGTCATGGATGGTAATTATCATGCAGTCATGATAAAAGGTATAAATATTACGCAGCTTAATTTTTGTGATTCGTTATAAGTTCTTCATGCCTTACATTGTTAATGAGTAAAATTTAACTTGCAAAGCAAATCCTTACAAAGAAACCAATCAAATTGTAGTTAGCACCATTTTTTTTTATATAAATTTATAAGTAGTTTAGTTTTAAACAAAGTAAGCTACATAATACGCAGTGCTCTAGATTTTTTTTGTCTTGAAACCTTGAATAAATACTTACAAATGTACTGTGTAGTATATGAAAGAAAAATTAAGATATTTGCCAGAGGTTTCTTTTGAGAGTGTATGCTACATGCGTAAATATTACATTTCCTGTATGCCAAAAAGGTTATATATACTTTTCTATTGTTAAAGATGGTTTAAAAATCAACAGAATCGCACAAGGATATCCACCGCAAGGGGATTAACCCAAAATCCGCAAAGTGCATAATATTAACCCTCTGTGACTACAAAGACAATTGTTCTGAAATTATTAGGCAGGGTGCTTGATAGTCATCAGCTTTAAAACAAAGACAGGGAGACAGACCCTTCAAATTGATCAAATTAAGGCCTCTCGGTTGGAAAACTGCTTTAGCAGAAGGGTACTGATCCCTCGGACATTCACAGGGGTGTCCGGGGGATGTCCAGGGATTCGAAAAAAGCTATTGATTTTACTCCGAACTTGTACGAGGCGAATTTCCCAACTTGATGAAGTCACGAATTCACCCCCGGAACACCTCTGGACATGTCTGGTGTATGCTTGGGGTTAGTCTGGAGTTTTTTGACGAATGTCCGAGGGATCACTGACCGTCCTGTTTTAGCTACAGATAAATTATGCCAAAACCTTTTAACTATCTAGCTAGCTCCAATGCAGACCAGAGCTAAAAAAGGGTATATGGCATAACAGCTAGCTAGATCTATGCTAGATAGTTAAATTTATTTTTATAATGGAAGTAGAACCCAAGTTTCCGTTGTTGTGTGTTCTAACTATGGTTGGAATACACACGATGTTTTGACAATCAAACTTCCTAGTAGCTAGCTTTACATAATCCAAGCTGTGTGTAAGATTTGAGAGAAAAGATAGAGGAACAAGAAGATTATTTTGGTTTCGTCAAATTTTTAACTGAGCAACGCAACGCAACGCAACACAGTCCATCATCCATATATACTTCTTCCAACGCCATTTTCTTTCATTTAACGAACTTGGCTTGAGTCACGTTTAAGGCAAAATCGCTTGGTATAAATTCCGGTTTTCCCAGGGGGCTTGCGGGAGATACTAAGTATTGAGTCTATACCCGCGCACAGAAAAACTGAGCTTTTATTACACAGTCCCTACTACTACTTGTTGTAGTTTGGGACTGGAACTCAGGCTAGTAATATGCGGTTGTGGCAGAATATACAGTATATTTAAAGATAGCGTTGTTCGTGTTAAGTTTCATATTATAAGATCTATCGAGGAAGATTGCATAGATTTTATTCTAAAAAGATAACTTCTTTTTTTAGTTTATTATGATTAATAACACTTCTTTACTGAACAGTGATCAGGACAGAAAAGATGAAGATAAAACCATACAATGTGACGCAAACGAATGTTTTGATAGATTGGGTTTCCGGTCATGGAGTCCGGATTGGTTACAAAGATTTAATAATATCAAATGGTTTATGGTTGCATTATGTCTTTCAACATTTGCGCAAGGTAATTAATTAACTAAAAGAGATGTGTTAGAACCCGAAACACAAATTGGCCATATTTGTCATTTCTCATCTCACTTCTGTAGTTTAGGTAACGAATAATTTCTGTTTTAAAAGAGTTTTAATATCAATTATATCTGGTTATAAAAGAATGACCCTATTATTAGAGACTACTTTTCGCCACCTGTGATTGATGTTTTATTGACTGCAAAATTATATCTTGCAGCTAGTCCAACATGTTTTTTGCAATGATTACCATTATCAATAAATAATAGCTACCCATAGTCCTTAATCGTAAGATATAGTAGTGTGAAGGAGACACAAAGTTCTTACAATTTATCATTTGAAATTTTGAAATCATTTTGAAATTATTATTATTTTCGGCAATTAGGGATATTTTTCCCCTAGCAACCATATTTTTGACAGATGGTAAAAGAAAGAAGAAAAAAAATATTCTTATTTTTGCTTGAAAATCATTTTGATATATAGTTTGGAAAAAAGAAATTCGCCTAAAAAAGTTTTTTTCCTGCACCATCTGTTTTCTCGCTATAGCATCATCGTGAGTAATAACGTCATCAAAAAAATTGTCTTGCTAAAATGTTAATTAAGGGTTCACTTAACATTCTAGATCGTTTAAACACTACATCATGGTTCCATCAAAAGTTATGGAGTGGAGAGGCACCCTCCCCCCCGTCGCCCCCACCCGATTATTCAGGGGCCCAAAAAGCCCGGTCTGAATAGGATCAAGTTTAACATTAAGTCCCATAACATCTCTTTAACTTTGTCAACTTAATAAGGACATAAAATTCTAATACCATGTACAATTTGGGTGTTTGTCCTTGATATGAAATTTCACTACTCTCTTTCACAGTGATTTGACATAAGTTTACCTTGATAAAAGTATTCCAATTGTTCATTTGACCTGAAACTTTATAAACTTAATAACCACATGAAATCCTAATTCAAGAAGGACATTAACTCCTATTGGCATGTAAATGCTGGGTAATTATCTTGGCTATAAAATTTTGTTACCCTCTTCCACAGTAACCTGACATGCTGTTAGCTTGAAAAGGTGTTTCAAATGTTTATTCAAACTGAAACTTTACCATCTTAATAAAAAACACTGACGCATAATGTATGTATGCAAATCCTATTTATGTGCTTAGGTTTAACTTTTCCTTGGTTTGGTGGGCTACTTTCAATACTGTACCTACTATAATTTATAGCTTCTGAACGAATGGCTATTACAGATAGAAATCTTTGGATTTTTGCTATGCTTTATCTACGATCATTTTAGAACAAAAGAATTTTGGTAACAACGGATAATTTTACCTTGGCAACCAAATTTCTGATTTCAAATTTTTTTTCGTTCTTCTTATTTTTGCTTGAAAAACATTCCGACAAATTTTGACGATCAAAATGTTTTTCACCTAAACATTTGTTGCACCACCTGCTGGACCCTAATGACGTCATCATAAGTAATTACGTCATCAAAAAAAAAAAATTATTCCAAAGTGTGGTTTATGTGTTGTTTACGGGTTTATGTGTTGTTTACTAACTTACTACAGCACTATAGATTTACATTAGTGGAAAACGTCGCGTGAAATCCAGGAGAAGACATTTCAGCATTAGAAATTGACATCACATGATGTGTGATGCGAATTTCAACAAATGAAATGTCTTCTTTTGCATTTCGTGCGGAATTCTCTACAAATGGAAACCAGCCGTTATTCTTATTTCTCTGTATAGCGTGAAAGACTACCGAATACGGTCCTGTATATCTCCCTATATGGTAATACCCAGTCCATATTCGGAGATATAGCGAATCGTACTCGTCAGCTTTTGACACTGTATAATAATATACTATTAGGGATCATCATTGGGGTCACAATGGCATCACTGCCGACAATAGAAAAAGAATTTGGAATCTCAAGTAAAATGACTGGGATAATTTTTGCAGGATATGATTCTGCGGCATTGGTGTTTGTCAGCATTGTTAGTTTCTTTGGTACTAGAGGAAACAAGCCAAAATGGTTAGGCATAGGATCATTTGTAACAGGTTTGTTAGCGATTTTAATGATCATAAAGCTGGTTTTCCATTAGCGTAAAATTCCGCGCGGAATCCAAATGAAGACATTCCATTGGTAGAAATTGACGTGTGACGTCAATTTCTACCAATGGAATGTCTTCCTTTTAGATTCCACGCGGGAAAAAAAGGTTTCGTAACCCAGTGAACTAATACTAAGTCTGCATTAGCTCCAGAACAACATTTTATTGCGGATCTTGAACGCGTTTCTGCCCACTGGGAACGTTTCTATTTACATTGGTGTGTTGACTTCTCAATTTTAAATGTTATGTTTGATCTAACCATATAAAAACAAGAAATATATTTTTAGCGTTGGGCGTAATGCTGTTTGCATTACCGAAGCTTCTTATTGGTTCATATATTTGATCTAACCATATAAAAACAAGAAATATATTTTTAGCGTTGGGCGTAATGTTGTTTGTATTACCGAAGCTTCTTGTTGGTTCATATAACCCACCAAACTACAGTGGGAATCAAACAATGTCATTCGACATATGTAATCAAAATAAATCTACTGATATCATTGCTGGATGTGACACAACCGGATCTGGAAATGCTGCGTTGTATACATTTGTTTTATTTGCTGGTCAGTTTGTCATTGGTGCAGGAACTTCACCAGCATTTACCCTGGGTAAGTACAAACCAGTAGACACGCAATGTCTAAAAGAAAAACGTTGGTTAGTAAATCCACCAATTGTTCTAACATGATATAGTAAAAGACTACTAAGTATGGTTCACCAAAAATAATTTCACATACGGCGTATGGACCGTGTACTATAGCAATAATACATAGTACAATTCTTGAAATTTGTTTAATTCAAATTATAGCGTAATGCCATTTGTTGTCGAATAGTTTCTAGCTACTGTACAGAAACGCTCATAGAAATATATTAGTACTGAAATGTTAAGAATACCGTAACTAAGTTTAGTTAGAGCTTTTGAACTACAAATGAATCAAAGATGGACTTGATATGATTACTTTTGATTTTTGAAGTATTAAAAACTATGTGTTCTATTCAAATAACATCTATTAACCCTATTTTGGCTGGGATTTTTAGGGCTCTGAGTGTGCCCCCCTCCTCCCAGTAGAAATAGGGTTTAAACCTTTAAAAATAGAAATTAGGGAATTGCTATAAGCAGATTTTTGACCAGAAACTGAATTGGAATGAAATTCTACAAATGATTGTCAAATCTCTTTCTATCTGTTCTTACTATGTTTTAGGACCAGCATTTATCGATGAACATGTTGCTCCCCGTGATTCACCAATATATTTAGGTATATTGTTTTCACCAATCATGTTGGGGCCAGGAGTTGGTTTAGTTTTCGGTGGAATATTCTTAAGAACATTTACAGATGTTGTCTTGGTTAGTCTGCAATGTCATCTTCTTAGTTCAATGTGTCGACCTATCATTATTATACCTTAGCACTATCTAGACTTGCAGGTCAAATCAAACCCCGCCCCCTCCTCCATCCTGTAGATTTTGAAGCATTTTCTTGAAATATTTTTCTTCTTCAATTTTGGCGCCTCAGGGCTTTCCAGAAAGAGATAAATGGAAGAAGTCAATTACAAGTTAGTCTGCTTATATCTAATCAAATAGTATATACAGTATAAACAGTATTATCTTCCCTTGATAAAGAAATATTTTGGAAAAAAAAATCCCTTTTTCCCAACATTACAATAGCCCCAGAAATAATGATGTCATTAGAAAAAAGCTGACATTTGCAAAAATAGTTTTATGTATAATTTTTTTGTTTACATAAGATTGTCTTCCAAACTCTAAAGCTCTTTTGTTCATTAACGAATATATTATTTAGCCGGAAGGAATGGAGCAATTGACTAGTAACGATCCTAGATGGATAGGAGCATGGTGGCTTGGATTCGTTTGTTTCAGTGGAATATTCGTTATATCTGGTTTCATAATAATCCTGTTTCCAGCCAAATTAAAATCGGACTCATCAATCAGAGATAAATCTATCAAAGCTGGCCATCTACCGTCACCAGACCAAAGTATTGTTTACACGTTTAAAGGATATATCGCTCAAAATCTTGCAATTTGTAAAAACAAATTTTTTATGTTGGCTACCTTTGGAGCGACGATTGAAGCCATATTTGCGACTGGAGTTGCAACATTTATTGTTAAAGTTCTCATCATAAAGTTTGAAATACTACCAGAAAATGCTGGAATATATTTAGGAGCAATTCTCATGCCATCATTAGTTAGTAAGTTCTCTTCATTTCGTATTTGTTAGTAATGATATGAATGGAGAAATTAACAAAAAAACTTTTCATTTTGGTCTATAGGCAATATAACGGCAATATAACGAATTTTTACTCTATGATAGCAAAAAATCATAAGGAAATAATTAAATTCCAATTAAATTCCAGGTCAGGTTTTCACCCAAATTGCGGAATACCAAAAAAGTGCATCAAATGATTACATATGCAATTTTTTATCACATTTTCAAAAATAAGAAAAGCTGGGCAATATTGTGACCAAGTTTCTAGGAAGACTGAGCAGCAATACCGAAGTTATTAGAGTGTGCTTATTCCCTATTATGTATAGGCTTTTTTATGTACGTTAAATATATGGGAGGGGATGGGGGGGGGAAACTGCACCCTTGGTTTTCTCAAGATAGAAGCATGCTACAAGCGTAAAAATTTGCGTGTAATTAGCTCTTGATAGCAGAATTAAAAAAACACCGTTAAAATTAAATTTTTCAAAAATATTGCCCGACGTCAGCATTTTTTTTAGAAAAAATTAACCTGTTTTATCTTATTTTTAAATTGACTATATCTCAGGAACAAAATAAGATTTTTTGATTCTGTTTTCACATTAAGAGTGTAAACTATAAAAAAAAAATGTTTTAAGTCCGCATTAGCCTACTATAGCGCGCCAAGACTGACAAAATTTACTTCAAAGAATTTACGGTCAGCTTTAGTCGAAATTAGTATTTCTGTAAAATAGACACAATTATTTGACACTTAGTAAACCATGCTTAGTCTTTTACTATCAAAATGAATGAAATAACCAATTATCTATAGTGCTATGGGGTGCCAGAAGTATCCAAATTAATAAAAAAATTACTATCAAAACACAACTGTGGAGGAGAGCAATAAGATAATTTTCTAAATAAAAACTGTGGAGGAGAGCAATGAATAACTCATATGACATGGACTGAAAAATATTGAATCAATAAATCATTCAATAAAATCTTATATCGACAAACAAAGGATATATGTAAAAATGTTCAAAAATTTTCTATACACCTCTCTGGAGGAGAGCACTGACAGCACACCTTCTGTATAATATTTTCAATTATCATTACACCGAAATGTTCCTAGTAAAAAAAATATTAAAAGTTACCAAAGGAGATGTTCGTTTGATTTGCTGTTCACGATATATCGTAACAATTTCCTAAGAGTCAGTTGTCCTGATTGTCCATTAACTCCTTTCCATGATAGGAGTTTGTATGTTAGAGGATTTATTAAGGATTTACCTCAGTACCTATTTAATATTATTCGGCAGTCTTATTCACCCTTTATGGACCCTCCTCTTTTTAGCAGTTGCTATATTCAGGAACTAGCTTTTCTTAGAAACTACAATTTATTACTTGCCATAAGTTAGTATATTAGAAGAAGTCACTAAATATTCGATCTTATTATGCTATTGATAGTGCAATAAGGCAATGAGATCTGAAAAAAAATTACGCGTTGCCGTAATTATGATTAGAAAATATATAAGAATCTAAATCAATTTTAGAAAATAAAATGTCTGAAAAATTTTAGTGTAAAGTCTATTTTTACAAGAAGTGCACTGATTAATCATATTTCTTTTTTTGTAGGTTTTTGTTTTGTTGAGTATGTTATAAACAAAAAAATACATGTTTATTTTACATAAAAAGTTACTTGTGATTATGGCTACAATCTTGGACAAAAATATTGTAGACAAAGTAAAATTTTCGCAAAAAGTTGAAATTTCAACTTAAAGAAAAAATTAAAATTTTGATTAGCAAAAAAAATGACAAGAATTCGTCGAGTTTGGAAAAACTCCTGAGATAAATAAATATTTAGAGACTTTTTAAATAAAAGTGGTATCATGCTTTTCAACTTGGAAAAGATATTCCCCATGAAAGTAAAAATAAGTTGCTCATCTTCTACATTACGGTAATTTCCAAACAGGGGTATACCATAGAAAATAGATGAAATCTTTTTAATGTTTTTTATATGACATATGACACACTGTTGGATTTGAAATCTTATGCAGAATTTGTTTCTGATGTTTATTTTACATAAAAAAGTTACTTGTGACAAGTTTTTGCATCACAACATTATACTAATAGAAATACGAAATTCCATACCCAGGATAAGATATGACGTCATAAGTAACAGTAACCGGAAGTTTTTGTGTCCTAAGGGCATATCCATATATTTAACTTACCGCTAGAGTCGCGCAAGGCATTGCTCAATCTAACCCCAGGGCCAGCATGCGGTCAGTTGATGGCTCCTAATGTTCTTTTTGTACCACCTGTTTTGCCTTGATGACGTCATTATAAATAACGACGTCACCAAAACATAATTATGCTAAAATATTTATTCTGTGTTCACCTAACTTTCTGAAAGATTTCACCACTACAATTATAATTCTGAAAAGAAAAGTTGGTGTAATTTTACGTTGTTTCCATGGTGACCCCAAATTTGGTAGTGGGTGTAGCAAAAAAAAATCGGAAAAATAATTTTTCGTGATGTTATTAGCAAACTTTAATGCCGTGAGCAAATTTCTTTTGACATGAAATAATATTTTATTTTATGTAAAATTAATTCTAAAATGTACAATTTAAAATAGACTATATGTGTACAAAGTTTAAAATTTCTACCACAAACCGTTCAGAAAGTATAGAGGAGAGCTCTAAGAATACGCTCAAAGGCCTGGTAAATATAGGGTTAAACCGGGCTTTACTGACTTTTAATATTTTTTCGTCGTGGTCAGTTTCACAAAAAAACATTTTTTGCAAAATAATTCATGAGGGTCAATATTTTTGATTGTTTTTTGACTGTAGTACATTTTTGGATATCCAGTTAAAATATTAAAAATCATAGATACTTTTAATAAAGACTTATTGGGGAGAGCTTAATCAGTGCACCCTTAGTATATTAACTCTCAAATGTCAATTCAGCAAATAACACTGACTATTATATACAGTACACCGCGTACACTCCACATTCAGGATTCAACTCTAACATGACGTTAGTTAGCTAGATATATAACATTAGATTTAATCAAGTTAAAACATATTTACTTTATAGTTGGAACACTAAGCGGTTCATTGATCTTAAGCAGAGTGAAAGTACAATTTGCAGCAAGAGGAGCAGCAAAGATATGCTGCATCATAACTATGGTAGCAGTTGCAGGCGCATGTATATTTCTTATACCTGGATGTAAAACCACAAATATAGCAGGTGCAAAAATTCCTTATCATAATAGGTATGTCAGCTGAAATATCGAGTAATTTCTTTTAACATCACCTATGGAGAGACGTTTGAGTATATTTTTCAGCTTGGAAGCTGAAAACTACACTAAAAATACTTCTCCACAGGAACAGTTCTGTTCAGTTTAATAATTCTAATTGTTGTTTGTGTGTGGCTTAAAATAATACTCAAAGTGTCCGTTCTATCAGCTCTGATGGATTTGTTCATGGACGTACAAAAAGGAAGGACACACAACTATATCGATCGCTATTGTTATCTATTGAAATATTCCATTGTTTCGG
>JAULBZ010008036.1:0-11007 GCA_032360805.1 Neoturris breviconis | reverse complement strand
ATTAGAAATATAATGATATAATTGTTTTAATGAATGTGTAATCTTCTATTTCATTATTCTTTATTTCTTTTTGATTTTAATAACAGATGATAACAACCATTTTTACTTTAAAATATTTTATTAAAATGTTAACTTAATAAATTCAGTGTAATGTTTATAAGTACATTTAAAACAAATGCATTAAGTTAAATTATACTTTATTATACATATTATATATGGTATATATACAGTGATATGATGTGTAACGATGTATGATATAATGTGTGTATGCAATTCATATCCATTGTGGAGAAGTTATTTTTGAGCATTGCTTCAGGCTATGATATTTCACTACTCTCCTCCACAGTGACTTGATATAATTTTACCCTGAAAAATGTGTTCTAATTGTTTATTTGACCTGAAGCTCTACCATCTTAATAAAGACTTATTTCAAACACTGTATAATGTGTGTATGCAAATCATATTTATGTGTTTAGGTTTAACTTTCAGTTGGTTTGGTGGGCTACTTTCAATACCATACCTTTGATTTTAGTTTAAAATAAATTTCTTGTGGAAACCCAATCAAGTAGCAAAAATGGTTTCATCTTTTGCTGAAATAAACATTGAAATGCAGCGTGCAGAAAGAGAAGAAAAGGAACGAAACACAGACGACAATAAACTTATATTTGCAATCGATAAAGCTAAACGAGAAGAAGAACTTAAAAATCAAGCATATTTGTTTGAAGAGGAATTGAATAAATTAAATACTCATGCTGGGCCTATGAATAAGTCTCAAAATGTTAATAACAAGTTATCTTCAAGGAGAAATAATGCTGGTTCTTGGAAAAGAAACAACAATTCTAGTTCTCCTGTTAAGAGAAATGAATATTCCAAACAGGACTCAAATAAATTACGTACTGGGTCTAATGAAGTGAATAAGACTCAAAATTGGAATAAGAGATCACCTTCAAGAAAAAAAAAATCTGAATTAAGCCCATCGAAAAAAAACAGCAACGCAAAAAATTTCATATGTAAAGATAATTATGCTGATAGCTGGGGTAAGCTTTTAAGGTCTGATAACTCGGTGGATCCATTAGAGGAAGGTCACTGCATGATAAAAAAAGAGAACACGTTTCCAACCCAAAGGTATCCTTCTCACAGTGTGTATTATGCCAGCGAAGAAAAATTGAGTCAAGTTATTCCACCTATAGTTGGTCTATATGATGAAATATTAAACGAGTTGACGTCATTATCTTGGCAAATTCTTGAAAAAAATAATCTGCAACAATTATTAGAATTGCAACAATCATTAAAGTTTTTTCGTGTTGATGTTACAACAGAACAAATTCACATCTCACTTGCTAATAATGGTTTACTACAGCTACCAAACGATATTTATAAAGTTTTAACAGTTTCTGCATCAAAATATACGAAGTACTTTCTACTCCAGGAACAAACTGATACTTCCTGGCGTTCAAACCAGTTAGTTGGAATTGCTCAGGTGTGTGATCCAATACGTATGATCAGTGATGAATGTCAGAAGGAAGTTTATGTGACGTATTTGTGTTTATCAAGAAGTGGTATAGACTTGCGATCGTTTAATGCAAATAACCTATCGAGTGTTAACAAACTTGTCCAAAGTTATTTACAAACATTAGATGATAATCTTGCCCAGCCATTTATTCCAGCTATTTTTGTAAGTTTTTAAAATTAGTAAATATCAACAGTATTTGAAATAAGAGTAAATAATCACTGCGGAGGAGGGATTTTTGAGCATAGCTTCAGACTTTATAGCCTGAAGTAATGCTCAAAAATTGTTCCCCCACAATGATTATTTGCACTTATTTCAAACACTGGCATGATTAAACGGAGCTTCAAGCCTCAAAATAATTGTTGTTGAAATGAGAGTATATAATCAGGAGGTGGAGGAGGGACTTTTGAGCTTAGCTTTAAACTTTTTAACCTGAAGCTATGCTCAAAAATTACTCCTCTGCAGGAAGTGAAGAAGTGTTGTTTATCTTTTCATTTGCAAAGCTGAAAACTACTTAAAAACACTCCTAGTTATGTACATACCACCATACCACAGTTCCTTACTTTGTGACTAGTTATGTACATACTACCATACCACAGTTCCTTACTTTGTGACTAGTTATGTACATACCACAGTTCCTTACTTTGTGACTAGTTACAAGAAATGTATTATGTTGTACTTTTGCTTATCAAGATATATGAGGTAAATTCATGCAGATAATATGTCTAGTATAACACTTATGACAAATAATTTCAAAACAAGAAATAATTTTACGTCAGCATGGCGAAAATAAATGTGTAATAATATGTTTAATAATGGCTCTTCCTATCACAAGTCTCTGAATTCACATCGGCATTCACCAAAGATGCTCCTCCACAGAGGCATGCTGTCGTGAATTCAGAGGCCTGCTATCAGAATTACTGTCCTTTCTTTAATGTTCCAACATGTTTTATTTTAGCCATATTCTGGTATCAAACCACATATAGAGTATCATAATAAGCAATTTGATGAGGAGTTATTGATTAAGGTACCATTTTGCATCTGATGGGTTTGAATGAACGAATCTCCCCTCACCTGCCCACACATATTTGCCCATGCTCACCTCACCTGTCCAAACCGATTTACCCCTTACTTCACCTGCCCAAATCGATTTGCCATATTTAATAAAGAAACCAATAAATTGGTTGGACAGTGATCGTAAGAAGAGTAAAGCATAATGGAAGAGAATTTTTTTAGCATAGCTTCAGGCTCTGTATCTGAAGCTATGCTCAAAACTCACTTCTCCACTGTGATTATTTGCTCACAAAGGTCGAAATAGCGGCTGCATTGGAGGGTGATACGTCAATGAACCTGCAATTGATTAATTTTCTTTGGCATGAAGAAACCAATCAATTGCATGATCATTGTCTTCCTACTCTTCCCCACAGATGCTACCGCTGTTATTTCAACCTTTGTATTGCAACCAAGACATTTAGCTGATTTTAAGCTATTTTTTTTTGTTAGAATTCTATGTGATACTGATTATTATCTGTTTAGCTTCTAGATATCTTACAGTGAGCAAATAATCACTGTGGGGGAATGATTTTTGAGCGTTGTTCCAGGCTAGAAAGCCTGATTAAATGTTCAGAAATTCCTTCATAGTGATTATTTGCTCTTACTTCAAACACTGCTCCTTTGAAGCAAGTTCAAATGAACTCATGGTTTATTTACATGCTTAGGAGAAATCTGTTGTAACCATACCCAATGATGAAAAGAAAAGTGAAATGCAACAAAAAACTTTGACAATGGAACCAACGGTCAACTCATCTAAGGATTTGGTGTGTTCAGAAGTTGAGACAAATAATAGGAAAAGCTGGGTAGACGATGATGTTATTGTTAGTGATGCTATCACTCATCAGAATAATGCTCTGTATTGGTTTGAGCAGTTACATGTTGGCAAGTCATCAACAAGTGATCAAGACAAAACCAGTCAAGACAAAAATCAAAACAGAACTAATCAAATGCAAACTAATCAAGACAATACCTCACAAATTTCTGAATCTTCCTTACTTCCATTAAAAACTATTCAAGTGAAAGCAAACCAAGACAAAATCTCACAAACTTCTGAGTCCCCCTTACCTCCATTGAAAAATATAGAGAAGCAAGACAGAAACCTAAATTATGATGAGTGGCAAACCATTGAATATAACAATCTGGAAGAGATTTCTGATTGGTCGAATTCAAAGTTCTTCATATGGGACATTACTAAAGAGGAAATAGCCAATTCATTATCAAACACAGGTGTTTTAAATATTGATTCATTCTTATATAGTTTACTTAAAAATCTCAAAGACTTCTCTGTTTATCTGGTCCTCAGATTAATTGACATAAAACAAATTGATATGAAACCTGTAGCTGGTATTGCTCATGTTTTACCTGGTGATTTGGATGAACCACTTGTGAAGGTAGAATATTTGTGTTTATCAAGACCAAAATATGTTGGTAGTCCATGGTGTGAAGAGGATACGTTTACTCATGGACAAGAGTTTGCATATAAAGAAGACATTCGAATTTTACTAGATGAGTATAAATTGTCATTACGACACAAGAAAGTTGCAGTATTATTTCATCTAATTTATGTGAGTTTTATTCTTAGTCTTATAGTAGCTAAAAGCCGTTTTCCACTTTAGCAACAGACTATGCGCACGCGTAGCAAGAAGTTATAGACATTCCATTGGCAAAAATTTCTCAAGTGGAAAATGGCTTTATAGTTCCTGAAGCTATGCTCAAAAATGATTCCTTCACATTGGTTATTTGTACTATATTTCAAGCTCCTCCTCTGTTTATTTCTGTTTTCACTATTACTGTAAGGGCCTTAAAAATAAAATCTACCGAGGAGAGTCAATGATTTCACAATGGATTGGTTTCTTCAATCCATTGCAAGCTCATTAACCTAACACACTTCTGCACAGATTAATTTTTGTTGAATAGTTGATTCAACCCCAACAAAAAGGTTAGTTTTGAGATGGTCCCTAAGCCTCCAACTATAAGCCTTTGGTATATAATCCCACTATACACTTTTGTTTTAAATAGTTCAAGCCTGAATATAACTGCCGGAAATCACTTGTGGAGGAGTGTTTTTTGAGTGTAGTGGTCAGGCTTGTAGTTACTGTTTCTTTTCTTTTTTGTGACAAGGAATCACAATATAACACAGAGTCTCCTCTGAGGAATAATATCATGCTTCAGATTTGATTTAATTATTTTCGAAGCAATCCATCCCAATTATTCTTCAAATTTATGTGATAGCATACGAAACTGCTTGAAAAATAATTCCTGATCAAACAGCTTCAAGTCTTCAACTAAACAATGAAATTCCCCTTTCAGTTTTCTTTCTTGAAATAGTGGACGGACACAAAACTACTTGTTGTAGTTTAATTTACGTCTTCACATTCTTCTTGATAATATGAAAAGCAGCAAAATATGTCATCTGTTCAGATAAGCCACATAATCAGGTGCTCTTGTGGAAATTAGGTTGCGAAATTTGTTTTTGCGAAAAAATGTTGCGCAGACATTTTACAAAATTTTGTAGGTTGAAATCCAGCTTAAGGGACACACTTTTTAGCTTTGAAAAAAATTAATGCACGCCACAGCTTATAATTAAGAAAAAAACTACTCAATTACAGGTGAATAATCAATAACAATCAATGTGTAAGAGTGATTTTTGTGCATAGCTTCAGGCCACAAAGCCTGAAGCTATGTTCAAAAACCATTATACCACAGTGATTATTTGCAGTTATTTTGACCATTGATATTAGTTGGAATTAGTTTTCAGTTGTTGTTCTTATGTTATAGCCATGGTCTGGTGAACGCTCTGTTAACGAAAATAAAAGTGATGACTATCACCGTACATGGCATGATGTTGAGACTGTATTGGGAAACACTCCAAATGAGGAGATTAAAACATTTTCATCATTCAAACTCAATGATAAAACTTCAAACCTTCAAGATATTAAGAATCCTTTACTACCAACATCATGTTCATCCACACAACAAAAGCCATCCTCGTCCAAGCAGAAAGCTTCTAAGGCATCTTTATATATTCCAGAAAGTACATCAAGCAACGTTTTTCAACAGGAGAGTAGTGGAAAAGCTATAAGAAGAAAGAGCAGTCCCGTGTTCTCTAAAAATGTACATAATTATACCTCGCCTAAGTGTGGGTCATCTGAATCCAGTATGAATTCAAGCATACTGTCTACCTCTCCAAAGTGTGGGTCATTTGAAACCAGTAAAGCTTCGATCACATTGTCACCTACCTCTCCAAAACATGGGTCATTTCAATCCATCAGGACTTCGAATTTATTGCCACCTTTAAAGGGTTTATATTCTACTGCTGGTTCAAAGACTTTCTCTTCTGATAGTTGGCAATTTATTGAATGGAAGAACTTAGAACAAATGACGAGTTCAACACGGCCTAACGAGTTCTATTTATGTGATACTACACTCACTGCAATTCGTAACTCATTCAAATCCTCACTGTTAGAGATTTCTCGCAATAATATGCAAAATGTAGTTAACTTCAGTCGCAATCGGAAATATTTTATTCTACGTACACACTTACCTAAACAAAATAAACCTTCGATCATTGGTGTTGCTAATGTCAATTCTTCGGCAGGTGTAAATAAAGATCAAAGAAGAAATGGTTGTTATTTTGCAACTATAATGTATTATTCCTTATCTCTTCCCGCATTAAAGGTATAAGTAACAAACATGGTGTATATAACTGCCGGCCATCAATTGTGAATGAATATTTTTTTATTGCTTTCAGATTTAAAGCTGAAAACTATACTAATAAAATAAACACTCTTTCACAGGTGATGTTCGGTAGTTATATTCAGGCTTAAGTAATATAGGAAAAGAAGAGTAAGCAATCCTGCAATTTATTAGTTTAACAAAGGAAACCAATTGATTGATTGCAAGATCGTTAACACAACACATTCGCATACTATACAAAGTAGAAATTTGTTGCAATCCAATAACTTCCTTTCTGTGCAATCACTGCACAAAAAGGAAGTTATTGCATTGCAACAGGTTTCTACTTTGAACAGCCAATGTCACGCTTTCATGTATTTTGAACAGCCAATACCACGCTTTCCGTGTACTTTGCCATAATTTATCTAAAACTATACACTTTAAGGTTGATTTCCACGAGGCGAAAAATTTGCAGCGAAAGCCAAAAGAAAACATTCCATTGGTAGAAACTTTGATATTTTGTTTAGTGATACACATTTTAATCTTTTGTTTAGTGATACACCACATTTTGATATTTTGTTAGGTGATACACATTTAGATCTTTTGTTTAGTGATACACATTTAGATCTATCTTTTGTTTAGTGATACACATTTAGTGATACTTTGACTAGTGGTACGCATTTGATCTTTTATATGTTAACGTTTTGACTAGTGCTACACATTTTGATCTTTTGTAGGGTAACGTTTTGACCATTGTAACCTTAAATGAATGAATAAGTACCAGAGGCACTTATTAGAAATGTCAACAGCTCAGGGTGGGGAGGGGCAGGGGCAGGGGAACTTATTTATTTGAGAAAAATAGAACAATGAACAATACAATGTTGTAAGGTCTAAGTCATTTACAGTATACAGACCTTTCGTGAGTAACGATTTGATTAATGCTACACATTTTGATCTTTTATAGGGTAATTCTTGGACCAATGCTGCACATTTTGATATTTTATAGGATAACACTTTGACTAGTGTTACACATTTAGATCTTTTATAGGCTACACATTTAGATCTTTTATAGGGTAACCTTTGGAGCAGTGCTACACATTTTAATTTTTATAGGGTAACATTTTGACCAGTGCTACACATTATGATAATTTGTAGGGTAACGCTTTGACCAGTGCTATACATTTTGATATTTTGTAGGGTAACGCTTTGGCCAGTGCTACACACTTTGATATTTTATGGGGTAACACTTTGACCAGTGTTGCAAGTTTTAATTGTTTATAGGGTATTGTTTTGACCAGTGTTACACATTTTGATTTTATAGGGTAACACTTTGACCAGTGCTACACATTTTGATGGAATGGAAGTGTACCCGAATATAATAAATCAAATTCTGCAGCAGTATATGTTAGCATTGAAGAAAGAAAAAGTTGAGCCATTATTCAAAGACATTTATGTAAGTTTTTAAAATTACATAGAAGGGTACTGAGTCAACGGTCTTGTAACGATATTGTAATGGATTGTTTTCTTTGCACCGAATTAACCGATCCATTGCAAGCTCACTAACACAACACCCTACTCTTTAACCTTTAAACCTATGAAAAGAAATGTTCGTATTTGATTTAATGCGGATCTCCAAGGCAAATTTGTTCGCACGAATTCTAAATGAAGCCATTACGTTGAAAGGGACGCCACCTAATGTAATGGCGTCATTTAGAATTTGCCAAGTGGAGATTCGCCTTTAGAAATACAGCGCTCGAAATAAGTGCAACTCATTACTGTGGAGGAGTGATTTTTAAGCATAGCTTCAGACTATAATAAAAAATACTCCACAAACTCAAAGTGTATTCCTTCACAGTCACATAATTATAAGGCTGTATTTGAGCATGGCTGGTAGTAATCATTTAACCACTTGGAGGTGATACTTGTGAAGGTTTCTTTTATATTTAGCCTTGGTCATCAACACCTCCAAGACAACGCCACAAGTCTAGTTCAACCAAATCACAATCGACGTCATCACCGTTGATATCACCTAGGGAATCGTCACGTATGGATGATGACGTATTTACAGAAAGTGAAGCACAATTGAGCCATAATGTCGACGAATCTCTAGCTGATGTAAATCTCTTATCATTTCTGGATTCTGGTTGTGAGAGTACTATAAGCTTTTCTCAAATCACCCAAGAACTTTCTCTTGTTGGTCTAAGAACTAGTCCTGCATATCAACACATGTGTGGGCCATTGCCTCGTTTTGAAAATACCCCAGTACATGATAGTATTTCCAAAGAAACGATGGAGAGCAGATTTAAACAAAGTGCGAATGACCTCATTCATAATATACAGAAAAGAACTAGCGCGCCAACTCATATAGCTGGTGGTGTTAAACAAAATCGCAGTGTCATGGGACGAGGTCGTGGGCGTGGGCGTGGAAAGTTACTTTTGCAACAAGTTGGTATCTTACCACCCCCTTATAATCCGAAATAACAACGTATGTTCGTCGAAATAAATACTTTTCATTAAACACTTACTCTCTCAAGAGTTGATCATAATGACTAGACTGTTGTCCACATTCTCTACAAGGGTCGGCATTATAATAAGGTAAGTGGAAATTAACCTTCTACTCTGCTGGGTATATACATTCTTTCACCTCTCCTTTTGTAAATTTGATTCAACAAATAATCGAGTTGGTTTAATTACTTTTTGCAGGAAAGAATACTTAGTCAACGGTCTTGTAATTCATTTGTTCTTCACACCACAGAAACCAATCAATTGCAAGCTCGTTGCATAGCATTCTTCGTAAGCAGACCCTAGTGGGCACAAGTCGTCGGAACCACGTCAAAACGACGTTGTTTCGATGGTCTTCCGAATTCTTGTGCCGGCAGGAACGTTTATTTGGAAGTGTTTATTTACAGGATTTGTTCTTATTTGTTCCGGTTTTTATAAAGATGTTGTGTTTATTTGTCTTGTACAGTTGAAAGTTGTATTGATACGTTGTAGAAGTTGTATTTACACGTTGTTTTATAGATAGTTATAATTCACGAACTTCTATTTGTTTACGAAAGTAAACATTTGTATAAACGGAGCATGGAAATACGGAAAGCAATTCACTGTTTTGACAAGACCTTTCCACAAATGATGTAAACAAGGCGTTCTCAAAGTATAAACTTGTTTCAATGCAATAACTTCCTTTTTGTGCAGCGCCCAGCCTAAATAGGAAGTTATTGCATTGCAGCAAGTTTATACATTGAACAACAAACACCTCGTTTTCATGATTTATGAAATGGTCTATTAGTGTAATTTTTTAAAAGGATACATCCATAACGTCGCTGTGTATCAATGTGACAGACCCACATACTCAATAATAACCTCTCGCATAGTCTCTGACCACACAGAGTGCAGAGTTTTTAACTGAGCTAACATCGAAAATCGCTTTGGAAACATAAAAACGTTGCTGTAGTGGAGGAGCCTGAAGCTATGCTCAAAAAATTGAATTTTCCGAGGCATAACATTTCTGTTTTTGTCTGAGCACGTACGTAACTACTTATACTGGATGATCACTTTTAATACAAAATGTCTAAGTAAATTTATTTGTTATTTACGCAGACTTTATTTATTCTATAGATGAGATTATAGAGTACATGGAATTCGTATAGCATCGACAGGTTGTCAAATTTCATGCACGTCGTCTTATGTATATTTTGTTAATATTTTGCAGTTGTGTAATAGACCTATTCACAAATACATGAAAACAAGGCGTTGGCTGCTCAAAGTAGAACTTGTTGCAATGTAGGGCAATGCACGGAAGTTATTGCGCTGCAACAAGTTCTACTTTGAACAGCCAACACCTCGTTTTCATGTATTTGTGAATAGGTCTATACGAAATAAGGCCAGCTCGTAAATAACACAGTCATCAATTTTTCCAGCCATGCTAAATATTATTCTTTTTCATACCCAGTGAACAAAAACTTGTTCAAAATCCGCAGTAAACACGCTAAAACAATGTCGAAAACGTTGTTTGAACAAGTTCTTGCCCACTGGGTTATTATGTGTCCATGTGTAGTGTTGCAAATAAAGGTAAATAATATCTCCACAGTGGGCAAATATTTGTTCAAATTCGCAGTAAAGACGTTCTCGATGTTGTTCTAGCGTCTTTACTGATGACTTTGAACAAGCCACTGTGTCTAGAATAGAGTACTTAAACCCATTCAATTATTCGCTTTCTTGGTAGATGCTATACAGTGGTCGTAATAATAACAGCAACTAATCACTGTGGAGGAGTGTTTTCGAGTACAGCTTCAGGGCAAAAACCCTGAAGCTCCATCGTGTTTTTCTCCGCTGTGTTTTTTGGTAAACGACTTACCTGAAGCTATGCTCAAAATCTCTCCGCCACAGTGATTATTTACTTTTATTACGACCACTGCTATATAGGGTTATAGGGTTGTATATTTTTTGTATTTATTTTCATATTTTTATTTCTAATACATTTTCTTATTTCATTTATCATTTCTGTGAACAATAGTGAGATATAACCATTATTCATATATATTTTTAGTTTTACCTTTGAAACTTGGTAGAAATTTTCATTACGTTTTAACTAGTAGAAATACAAACCCTTTCTGTTCACTACTTAATTCCTTATTCGAAATTGTAACCATAAAGTCCTGGGGATGAAATTGGTTGCATATATTATATTAGGAACGTACGTGCGGATAGATTTACAGCGTTCCGAACTAAGCTCTTACCTTGTTTTCATTATTTTTAGTTTTTACATT
>JAULBZ010008035.1:0-11008 GCA_032360805.1 Neoturris breviconis | reverse complement strand
AAAATGGTTTTTTACCACCTGTCAAAGAAGAACAGTTTGAAAATAGATACTTTACTAGACAACGGTCGGATTTTGTTTCGAACATTTTTAATACAGTAAGACGATGTTTTTTTGTGTAAACCACTCTGTCTTGTTTTTTGTTATTTCCTCTGCAAAAATAATAAATTCATTGTACTGGTCATCTTGAACTGAAAGTTCTCAATTATCATGTCATGATGCTCTTGTCGTCCATGTAATCCAAAATGCTAAGTAAATAAAAACAATAACGTTTAGAGTTTAGACATGTGTTGTTACTTCTAACTGTCCACAGTTCCAAAGGGTTCTTCTTCGTCTATAATTAAACTTGATGCTCTGTTTGGGCGTTTTTCTATGCCCTTTTCTCTTAGTATCTTTGCTTTGCATGTGATAAAATCGATACACCATATCCTTTTTCTTTCAGATATCGCTCAATAGCAGCCTGCTTTGAGCAGAGAGAATTTGGTTCGTAGTCATCTCCATTCTTCTTTTTTAAGTTCGGCATAATACCTTTGTAAAGTGTGGTCTAATATTTTTGGATCCCAGTTTTTCAATTTTTTTATCAACATTTCTAACAGAAAGAGACGCATCCAATTGCTAGTAGCTAGCTTTATTAGTATTTTCGTTCTTGGATTTTTCTTTAAAAAAGTCTACTTCTTGGTCATTAAGACTAGCGAACCTCTCCATGTTATTTTTTTATTCTTTTAAAACTTTCCGTTGATGTAAACAAATCGATTATAAGCTATATTTACAAAGAACAAAGTACGCAAGATTTTTACGACTGAATTCGCCCTTGTGAATTTTTGCGGATATTCTACACTCAAAAAATATCGAAAAGTGCACAAATATATGCATTATGCACAGTAATACAGTATTAACCAATCAAATCGATCAAATTTAGTAAGCTAATGATAATAATACTTACAAGACACCTTGTTGATTTCTTCGAAGCAATTTCATTTTATTATATTTACATGCATACATTCACATAAATACGGTTTATCTAATCAATTACGTTATATTGGCTTTTGAGCGGAATTTTCTGTCTAATGTTAATCAACCGTTAGTTACATTCTTATTTTTTTTAAGGTAAATTGTAAACAAGGGAGGAAGTTATTACAACTTTAATTTAATGAAAATTGTCATAAAAATGAAACTTGTGATAAAGCTGTTTTAAAATTAGATTGTGAGTATTGCATCAAATGACCATATTCACGCCCGGGTTGATACATACACAAATCTGGATGTTCTTATTTTCTATTTTGGGACTGGAATTCCTAACAAATATATTTGGAAAAGAGCGTTGACCGCCCAAACCACAACCATTTTTAGGAGCGGTAAAAATCTTCTTTTTTTTTGGTATTTTTTAGCAAAAAATGATTTAAAAAATATTTGGTCAAATTTTGCCGGGATAATGACGTCATCAAAAACATTTGGGATTTTTAAAATTTCTTGCGAGTGTCTATAACTTGGGCATTTTTGCCCCCCTCCGGCTAAAGTATGCTACACAAGCTACCCTGGCGTGAATGGAGTTAAAAACCGTTAAAGAAAATCAACACTAGATTTGTCTTGAGTTTGAATGACACCGAATATCTTATATACCCTTATACAAAATTTTACCTTTGACCTATACGATATTTCTTTAAGCCTCACTGTTGGGCACACAATGTTAGATTAACGTCGAAATGTTGCTTCTTTCCGCGTTGTTTAGACGTTAATCCAACGTCGTGTACTTGCAGGAAAACCTTTACCTAGATTTCACAAATGAAATATGTTTATAAAAAAACGACCAAAAAACGAAATAAGTGCAAACCGACCACAGGAAGTCACCATAGATTTATCGGGTTTACTTAAGATTTATGTTTTTCCTAGCAGCCTAGTACCCAAACTCTTGGTACAAACTCGAATTTTCGTGCTGTTCCTTTCGTGCTGTTCATCATTATTCTAAATTTTTGCATAAATTGTAACGTCTTATTGCTAACTTAAAAATGATATATTGCTTTTTATTTATTTCTTGTCGTAACAACGTCGTAACAACGCAAAACAACACGATTAAATTTATTCTTTGATGATCGTGATCGTTACGTTGATAAGGAAATCTAATCGCGTAAGATAATTACATCATAATAAACCCACGGATAACAAACAAGTGTAATTTAATTAAATTGTCGTCGATACAACTGATGATAATAAAACTACCGTGCCGTTACACAACGTCAAATCAGTTTCTATAAGACGTTTGTTTTGGCGTCTACGGATGAAAACGCAACCCAATGGACACGTGGCGTTTTAGGAACGGAAAAAACACGTAGTTTTGACGCCAGGACGTTGATAACGTTGTTCTTGCGTGCCTGCTGGAAATTGTGTGTTTTAAACATCGAATAGATTACTAAATATTTCAAGCTCTTCCCCAGCCTCTTCTTTTTTCGGAAGAAAAAATGAAAAAAGTCAAAAGAGGTTGGGGACGGGCTTGTGAATAATTTTTATGATGAAAAAACTCTTAAAAAAAATATTAGAACACAAAATTACACTGCGGACTTTGAACAAATTTATGTCACATGAAAAAATCGTTTTTTACACGCTGGATATTTTTTTGGTCTGAAAATATTGCGTCATCGCCAAAATAATGACGTTATCAAAAAGAAAATGGGATTTTTTGAAATTTCTTACGAATGTCTATAGCTTTGCAAAGCTTCAAGCTTTCAGCATTGTTCGTTCCAAACTTAGATAGGGCATTTTAGTCCCCTCCCTCCAGCATAAACATGCTACGCACGTTACCCTGGCGCAAATAGGGTCAAAAACAGTTAAAGAGAATCACTTGATTTGTCTGGAGTTTGAATGACACCGAATATCTTCTATATCTACCCTTACATAAAATTTTATATTTGACCTATTCGTGTTTTACACGCTGGATGGAAAAACATGAAGCGGTAAACAACATTATGTCATAAGTATATATTAAGCATTTTTAAACTTGTTATTATTGCATAACTTGGTATGTAGAGCACATGGCATTATAACACATATAGATCACCCAGCCGGCAAAAACCTGTTCAAAGTCAACAAAGTAACGTTAGAACAACGAATATTTCCGTATAGAATTTGCGTACTTTCGTATACACATTGCGCTATCCAATTAAGTTTTGTAAGCTGTGTGATCCTTTGATCAATTTTAAAAGAATGCGGAAAACTGTGGCGCTAATTTTGCAACTATATAATTTATTGATGAATGGTTACATCACTTAAGGTTTTTAAACAGTTTCACCAAGAAATGATAGATGAGCAAAATGAGCAGAGATTTTAAGTACATAATCACCTTTATTGGCCAAAATTTCAAATAATCTTTATCAATGATGATAATGATGACATGTGACATACACTGATTATAACTCTCCACAACTTCAATCACTAATATCTCCACCAGTATTCATCCTTAGGAGATTAACCATTCTGGATTTGGATTTTAGTAGACAGATAAAATTCTAAAAGTGATTGTATACTTTTAAGCTTCCAGTACTACTATTTATAATCAAATATACATTTTCTATAATAATATTGCTAGGACCACCATAACTACACTATATACCCCAACGCGTGAAGCTAATGAATACATACCAATATATCTGCAGTCAATACACGGAGTTATACGGGTTCGTTTTCAGCTATACGGGTCCGTTTTCAGTGTACAGCTGGATTAAATTGAATTTTCTATCACAAATCTCAAATTAAAATCAAGCATCATAAGGCTATTAAACATAAATAATGAAAATCGATTAGCTTTTACCTAGTTGGCAAAAACCTGTTCAAAGTCTGTAGTAGAGACACTAGAACAATGGTTTTAACGTTGTTCTAACGTATTTACTGCTTACTCGGAGCATGTTTTGTCAACTTAGTAAAAGAATGTCATCAAAAATTTATAGTTGTAGAATGATGTCATAAGACGCTTTAATGACACGAAAATACTGATAACCGTTCAATTATCTTAACGATATATTTAAGTGCATTATATTAATTACTGATAAATAGATTAGTAATAATTACATCCCACATTAGTTGTTGTAACTACCAATTATTGGACTCAGAAATGCTTTTTTAATTTCTTTCATAGTATTCCGGACATATGTCGAGGTCCCATATTACACGGTGAAACATTTCCCTCAGAAATACTTCTTTTGAGATGATTCCTCGGTTAATTAAGAACGGCGAAAGATTGACGTCTCACTTAAGTATGAACGATAAAGTTTAACTTATTTTTATTAAGAAAACTTAATGCGAGGGAGGGGATCTAATTAGAAAACAGTGGAGTAATTAAATCAATTCACAGTAAAAAAGAGTACCAAATATGGTACCAACAAGTGTGCAAAACACCAACCTCGTTCCCAGGGCTTCTTCTCTCTTGACGTAAACGTAAACGTAAAGCACTACAGTATAGATGTATACCAGCTTGAGGTATTTTGATACGAGCAATTAAGCGTTATTGCATTACACATTAAAGACCGATTCCCATTGCAGTATATGCAGTTGAGCGGACAACGATTTTTCGTTTTGTAGATATACGTACGGAAAAATCAATGAAAATGAACTTCCGAAATTTCAAAATTCAGCCGTACCGATAAAATATTATTTTGCAAAATGTTTAAAATGCGTATGCTTAGAATTTGTGTTGCTACGACCAAAACCGCTGCGATGGAAATCAGCTTAAATTCAAGATATTAGAAGATGTTGTAAATTCAAGATATTAGAAGATGTCGTAAATTCAAAGCAATGTCGTTAGTTCGTGATGTGCCGCCAAGGATAGCAACTAGAACAATCACAATTGTTAACTAATAATCTTGAAGGCTATTTATAAGGCATCCTGTAGAAACGTAGATATGGCGACAGGTTAATTGTTTAAATGCAATTAAACATCATTAATGTCAATCTTAAGGCTGGTTTCCATTAGGTCGAATATCCCATGCGGAAGTCATCACGCTGTGTGATGTCAATTTCTACGAATAAAATTTCTTCTTTTGGCTTTCGCGCGGAATTTTTCCGCCTAATGAAAATCAAGGTTTACATGTAGATTTCAAAGAGCATGAAAGTTGTCATAAAATTATAAATATGATGAAATTTTTTACTGATGTGCTAGACCTATTCACAAATACATGAAAACGAGGCTTTGAATGCTCAAAGTAAAACTTGTTGCAATGCAATTACTTCCTTTTTGTGCCGTGCCCTGCACAAAAACAAAGTTATTGCATTGCAACAAATTCTACTTTGAGCAGCCAAAACCTTGTTTTCTTGTATTTGAAAAATATTCCATAATGGCAATACACAGTCCGAATACAGAGTTAATACAGAGTTATGTTCATCGTTTTCACTCTCGTAACTAGTTTAAAATGGCTACCATCACATTTCACCACACCTCTCAAGGCCAATTCTCTCCATCCAGGGGATCTATTTGAGGGTTTATTGGGTCACATTGGGCGATTGATTGTTTATGTGGTGATACAGTGGTGTATAACGCACATAACGGCATTGCCGTTGCTGTAGTCCGTGACTCTTATTGTGTGATATTGTGCGATATTTTAAGCGTACTTTATTCCACTGATAAAAGTATTCATCATGGGTTTGTTAAAACACAAACCTCTTTAACTCATAACAGAAATAACTCGAACACACTCTAACTCGAATTAAAATTCAATTCCATTTTGTTTTGGCGTACTAGTTACTTCCTGTACCTCACTACTTTTCTTAAGATTCAATTTATGAAAGGTACACTTTATTTAGCATGTCCGAATTTCATACCATTTATGTTTGAGCAAATTATTTTTTTGATTGTATCCTTAGAAATGTATCCCATCCCAACCTGCGAGAACCTGTTCAAAGTCATTAAAATAACCGGCTGGGATTATAATAGTATAATGCGTGATGGAATGACACAGCATTTTTGTTTATTATAAATTCAAATTCTAGTACGATTTGAAATGACACCATAGTGATACCATGGCTGCTAGATATTATGGCATCCATGGTATCATGTTCTAACGTACTAGGAGTCACAGAGTACGTGATGGAATGATAATGCTTTTTTTTAACAAAATTAAGTTACTAGTTAATATTCTGTTTACAGTAAATAAACAGGACAACAACTTTGATAAGAATATAAAAGAATAATAATTTATTATTATCTTGTTACAAAATTGTCTTAAAAATGCATTCCTAAATACATCAAGGAAATATCCATTCAATATTCCGAACATTACATTCCTTCCCAGTGAGCTAAAACTTGTTCAAAGTCAACAATAAAGACGTTAGAACATCGTTGAAACCGTTATTCTAACGTTTTTACTGCGGACTTTGAACAGGTTTAGGCCTAAGGTTGTATCAATCACCCGTATATATAATTTTTTTTTTTAACAGTCAATCTATTTGTTCTTTTTTACACTTACAGGGGGTAATAACAATATAACCCCCCTTAAATATTAATATTAAAGGTAAATTTGTACTACACAAATACGAATACCAGGAGGTCTAAATAAACAGTATTACCGGTAACATCCCTCTAAATTACTGTGCTAAGGGATGATTACCAATTTGCTACCAATGGGGTTCCATTATTTTATCATAGTAAGTTAGAATGATGCAACCAGATGGACTAGAGTGTGGATTAAGTGGCTTTCTATTTTTACCTGAGTCGTAAAGCATGTATAATGACTCTTTGTTAATCATTCAATGCATTGGAATCTTGCCAATTATATATATAGCTCGCACATTAAAATCTAGTCATCTTACCTCTTCTGAATTTGGCACAAAGATTCACCTTGGTAATATTATGATATTATAATTTTTATAGATTATAAATGACGCCAGCTTTATTACACCTGTCACGTAGCTACTGTGCTTACTGCGTTAACTTCAAAATCTGCAGTTGGTTTGTGAGCGTAATGACCTTCAATGGGTATATTTGTTAGACGCTCTACATTAAGAAGGAAAAACTTTCGATTTTATTTTTGTCCGAAGTATTCTGTCTGAAATTTCGGCATCTCCCTAAATTTTCCAACGAAAGCTTTTGGTGAAATGTCTTATACAAAGCAGGAAAAAGCCCTTTGAAGCCCAACGAGGTCGTCTTAGAATGTTGCTAATTTTTACCAGCGAAATGACCTTTGGCTTTTGCGCGAAATTTTCCGCCTAATGAAAATCGACCTTTACATCCAGAGCCTGAAGTTATTTAATCAATTTCATACCTACTATTATCATAATTACATTCATATTCGGTAACTCTCATAATTTCACTATAATCACCTTTGTTTAAATGATTTTAATCATCCTTGAATACGACCTATTTAATGCCTTTTCAATGATTAGGAGTAAGAAAGTGAAAGCGTAGGAAGGGTTTCGGTCTATCTCATAATTTCACTATAATCACCTTTTTCAAAATAATTGTAATCATCGTCATGCCTTCCGATCTGCTGATATTGCCTTATAAATGAGCAATGGGGTAGGGGATTAAGGGATTGGGATAGGGAGGGGTAAGAGTAATAAAGTATTTCAGTCTAATTCCCTCTGATTTTAATCCTCATATAGGACATGATATTGCCTTTTCAATGGGAGCAAGAGTAGAGAATTAAACGTGGTGGATGACTTTATACGAGGAGGACGATTGTATAGAGCTATAAATTCAATTTTATGCTAATTAATGAAAATTGCGCGGGGCCTATAATGTTCTAAGGCAACCGTTGGAGTATTATTAACATGTGATCTCCAATAATTAAGTTAATAGGAGTTCCGTGTTACTCTGCTTGATTTGTTGTTAACTTAATGATGTGGACTGTGTCTGACTGATACCTGACCACACTTGATCAGATAACGTTAACATAACCATGTAAACAAAATTAACAAAGATCTATGACGATCCCCATTAGACAAAAATTTGTTCAAAGCCCGCAGTAAAAACGCAAGAACAACGATGAAAAACTTTGAACAAGTTTTTGCCCACTGAGTTTTAGCAGATGCTTATAAGATTTGGAAATAATTTTATAGCTAACATTCGGTGTATTAACTATTTTGTTACAATCACAACCTCCCGAAATTCTGATTCTAATGTTTTAATATTTAGGGGTTAGGGGGGGGGGTACCTTATCAAATATCAGGTAAGCTCATTTCTACCGACTTTCATAGTTTAAAAAATGGGACTCAAAGAGTATTCATTGTCTCTTGTCACTAAAACTTACTCCACATTCCACTTTCCACACTAATTATTTGTTCATGAAATGGTGTACAGTGTGTCGTTTTGTGAGTCCTGTTTTTCCGTCAGTGTTTGCTTTGCCCTCGGGTGGTCGCCTCGCAGACCCTTTTTTTTGCTTTTAGGGGTGACCTCCTTTCAATAGTGCAACATAAATTAGATATTTATTTCCAATTTATATTTTTGTATCAGTGCCATCATTGAAAAATGAAATTTCTTATTCTTATGTTGTATAACTTATGCACGTTGCAATTACTCGCAAATTTAATTAGTTAATTGCACTGACGTCAATGCGACTACAAGTTCTAATTAGTATAATTTAATAGCCTGCTAGATATCAATGCTGCTATGTCACAAATTAAACATATGGAAAAGTATATGTTATTCTATCAGCATGTTTTCAGTGAGAAAAATCTTGTGAAAATCCGCAATAATAACGCTAGACGTTTTTCTTGACTCTTTATTGCAGACTTTGAACAAGTTTTTGCCTAGTGGCTATTTTTCACTCGTACATATATGATTCTAGAATATCGTTCTATTTGGTTTTCGATTTAGTTTTCTTCTGCAATTAGTTGCAATATCCTGTATTGCAAAATATGAAAAGCAATGAATGGCGTTGTTCTCGAGTCTTTACTGCGGACTTTAAACAGGTTTTTGCCTGGTGGGTATTTTTTACTCAGTATATATATGATCCTACAATAACGTTCTATTTGCCTTTCTATTTAGTTTTCTTCTGTAAAATCCTGCATTGCAAAAAATGGAGAGCTATGAACTTCAAAACATATTGAAACTCATTGGAACAGACATACAATGAAACCAAAACAATTTCAAATGATTTAAACTATTAGTCAAACAATTCACAAGAAAAACATTAAAAAAGAAAATGCCTACGCTAGCTATTATAATTCATAGAATGAGTAACAACAGCTACTAAAAATAAAAACAAACAACGAAAAAATCCAAAACATGAGACATTTCATGAATTGTGGTGAGTAATATACACCACAAGTAGATTTCAAATATGGAAAACGACCAGGACAAGTCTCTACAGATTTATCGAGTAGACTTAAGATTTAGGGCTCATGATCTAAGGTCTATTTGCAAACCCAACCATTTCTACTAGCCCTAGCAATATAGTACCCATACCCTTGGAACATATTCGAATTTTGTCTTGCAAACAAATATTTAAGGCTTTTTATCTCAGTGGAAATTCGACAATTTTGCTCGAATTTTACATTGTCCCAAATATTTATGTGAGTGCTTGTAAATACAATTAATTCATATCAAAGTTTGAAATAAGTTAAAAATAATTAATCTAGCCACTCAGGTGCGCTAAGGCGTGTCTGAAATATATTTTCAAAATCTCCATTTTTTGTAGTACGCGATTGTCCAAATAATTAAAATGTATTGATATGCTTGAGTTATATTTCGGTCCGCGGTTTGAAATACATATTGATGCTAGAATTATTCAATAATTGTCAAGACAAGAAGGTAATTTTCAGACAATGGAAATTGGCCGAAATTAATACTAATCAAAATGAAGCTCCAAACATAGTTTTAATTCAAATTATTGCTGACAGTTGCAAAAAACAAGAGTAACCCACGGTTTCCTTAGTGGCACAAACTATTGAATGACGTTAAAAGATTATAGAAACAACAAAAAAAAAGAAGCTGAAATTCAAGACTGTCTTTCACCTGAGCAGTTCAAGTTAGAACAAGTTAGAACAAGTTAGAACAAGTTAAAACAAGTTAGAACAAGTTAAAACAAGTTAGAACAAGCCAAATACACAAGTAACAAGTGATGAAGTTAATAATGTAGAACATGTTAGTACAAAAGCAGATGACAGAGGTGTTCTTAAAAGTAGATGTTCTTAGGGGCTACCGACTAGCAATTAAATCTGTTCTTATGTTCTGGAAAGAAAGGGCACAGCTGAAGATTGGATCTGTTCTTATGATGTAATCGTCTCCTGACTAGGACAATGATCTGTTCTGAGCTAACAGCTCATATGCTGGGAAATCAACCTATTTTGGGAGAAAATGGTTCAGCTAGAAAAGCGAGCGTTCTGAAGTACATGTGTTGTACTAGTAACAATCCCAAACTTGACCTCAGCTGGAGAATAACAACGTATATTTCTGAGAACACCATTCGATGGCTGCTTCTGTCAGCGCAAGTAAATTAAGTAGTGTATTAATTAGATTCATTTTGATCAACTTAGAACAAGCAGTGAATCAAGTTCAGATCAATGCATGTCAATTCAGAATCAAATCGGTAAAACCAGTTCAAGGTTGTAGTAAAATTCGAGGCTGTCCAAGCCATATGAATCGTATCAAAACGAAGAGGCAAACGTTTAAGTAAATATGGCAAATAATAAAAAACACTTTTAACTTGGTAAAACGAACAACAGTTTTGCCAATGATGACTGACCGTGTCAAGAGCTTTTCTAATGGGTTAGATATACTAGTCAAGTAGTTTTATATCCATCATATTATACAAGGACAAGTAACAAGTAGTTCAGCTTATTTCTTTAAGTCAAGATAAGTTAAAACAAGTTAGTACTAGTTAATCTCACTTGTTCTAACTTAATCTGACTGAATTTGAATTATTTTAAATTTATTTCAAGTCAGACCAAGTTAGCCTACAATTTTGACCTTTCGCTTCTGCTTACGGTCTACACACAATGTATTATATTCTTATATGACCGGGTTATCAAAAGAGAATGGTAATGACAACATGTCCCACGTGACAGTGAAATAAATCCAAGATGGCGT
>JAULBZ010008034.1:0-11010 GCA_032360805.1 Neoturris breviconis | reverse complement strand
GTTTAGTACTGCATCTTCTAGATGCAACTATAAACCTTTCCCAATGTGTTTTTTATGCCTCTTTGGCATCCAATACACAATTGGCAAGGTATTATGACCATCAATTACATTTAGACCATATTGTGAAGTGATGTTGTTATTGAGAATTGCATTTTTATCAAATCCTGAAAGCTTAAAAGTGGAGCTATTGTTATTTTGAACACCGACTCCATTTAAAAGACAAGCTATATAATACTGTTTGCATATGAATGCAAATTTATTTGTAGCCTTATCGATGGTGACTACTTTTATTGTAGCATTTTAAGATAATTTAGTACTTTTCTATCTTTTAATGCTAAGCTAATTTTTTCGTGGTTTATTTTTGCATTTTATTCGTTCTAATTTTTCTGCCACTTTTTCTTTTAATGCTTCTACACAAAGATTAAAATTTGGTTTAATTTTTTATAATTATTTTTTTTTTAATTATTTTATATTTTCAGCTAGATTGGAAGCGCATACATCCCATTATGGATAGCTTTTTTTGGTAATTGAGACACTTTGGTTCCCTATAGTTTGGCCCTTTTGAAAGAGATTTGCGTAGTTTTTTGCGTGTCACTAATCTAGGATCACCTGTAATAAAATGACCATGATCAGGGTCACAGTACAGAGAGCTCATACATTCACATCTATTAGTTTTAACCCTCTAAGACCCGTGCTTTTGGGGGGTCTAATAACCCGGGAAGGGTGGGGGGGGGATACAATGTACCACAACCCAATAACTTTCGAACTACTGCTCCGTTTTACTTGAAACTTGATCACAATACACCCCAGGCTCTCTACTATCCGAAAATGTAATAAAAATTTGCATACGTCATCATTTCATGCAGAATGTGAGTATCCATCCGCAGTACCTGTGAAAATCTGACTAAAAAGGCGAAAATGGAAATTTAGCTAGAACAATTGATTATCTCGTTATATTTGCTAATTATGAATGTTTTTATTAACTATTACACAATAAAAAGCCTTTGTAAAGCCTCATAGACCAAAATAATACCGAATTTAATCAAAAGTTTTTTGAAAATTTCCTGGCCCGAAGGCCAAAAGTGGTCCTGTGTCCGTTTGGAGAAAATTTTTTGGTGGCACCACAACAATGTACTATCATCTTGAAAATTGATACCAGCATTAAGGGCTATATTTGGAGAATACTAGTCAAGAATCAAGTTAGAACCAAGTAACAAATTTTATTTATTTAAATCTTTCACCTTTCATTACAGTTGATGGTGGATGGAGCGAATGGGCTGCATGGGGTGCTTGTTCAACCACATGTGGAAATGGCACTAAATCACAGTCAAGATCATGTCATAATCCTGTACCAGTAAATGGAGCCGATTGTACTGGGGATAGTGTTCAAAGTGGAACTTGTAATGTACTTAACTGCCCCGGTATGTAAAATTTATATGACAAGCTTGAATATAACAGCTGTACATCACCTATGCAGGAATGTTTTTGAGGCTGTGAATTATATTAAAAAACAACAATCTTCTACAGGTGATGTCTGGTAATTGTATCTAGGCTTGTATGATATAACGTTTGACATAATGCTTCCTGTGAGTGAAACTCTAAAAAATTTCACATTTATGTCAGAACTTTTCTTCTGTTCATTGCCCATTAATGAGAGAAGTATCTCTCAAACTATCGACCACTATAAATCATTAGATCGATGACATATTTCAATATGAGTATATACTCACAAACAAAAATATATTCCAATCAAGCTTGTAATAATGTTGTGTGTTTTATAAAATACAATGGCTTCAAATTAATTGTTCACCAAAAAATCATTATTTGCCTCAAGATTTGCAAATAATGAAGCCATCTTAACCCTATTGGGTTGTACTTTCAAATTCTTCGTTGTGTTTGAATTGCTGATGCTGTATTGTTGAAACTATAGACCATAGCAATACTTGAAATGGATTCTTATAGATTGACCATAAAGCATGAAAAAATCATTAATTCCATTTTTACCTTACATCTAATTGCACATAGAACAGTGACTTGGATACTGGGTATCTCTAACCTGGCAAATATTTTTGGAACGTGTATATAAAAAAATATATGTAAGTAAAAAAAAATATATGTAAGTAAAGGAATGAAGAAAACTAAAATCCAAGTCTGAACTTTGTTAAAACTAAAAAAAAGGTTAAAATTTACAATGTTTCGATGTTACAACACATCTTATTCATGTAATATTTTACTAGGAATTCCTGACTTACTTGCTCCTGAAATTTTTACTAGCAGTTTCTAGGAAATGAAGTTTATTAAAAAAATGTTTACAATCAAGTTTTTACTAGGAATTCCTGATTTCTTTGCTCATGAGACTTTTACTAGGAGTTTCTAGAAGATGAATTTTATTTTAAAAAATGTTTACAATTGAGTTTTTGCTTGGAACCCTTGATTTATATATGTTCATTCGACTTTTACTAGAAGTTCCTAGAAGATGAATTTTTAAAAAGTCTTTCTAATTATTTTTTATTAATTTAATTAATTTCTATCCTAGTAAACGAATATTTCCTTAGTCAACTTTACTGGTCTTAGATTCTGAAATTACAATGTCTTAAAACTGGAGTAGTGCTTTCTTTACATTTTAAGGCTTTTCTTTATATGCTTTTCAGTTATTCAGGATATAATTTACCATAAGCCACATTTTTTCTTTTTGTCTTGTTGTAAATTATTTTTCTAGCAAAACTTAACGGAAGATTATTATTGTCATTTTAAACTAGCACTATCTAATTATTTTAATATTGACAACATTTAATGTTCCTAGTTACTAGGATTTATATACTTGTAACAAACAAATCAGAGAAAATATTTAAATTGATAATTAATAACCATAATTCACTATATTTATTCTTTCTTTCATTTCCAATTTTTATTTACTGCGATATATACCCTCAATTTGCTGACAACCATCTTCACTATCTCTGCAATATTTAAAATATTGCAGCAATTCAATATAAATAATCGATTCTCTGGAACCGTTTGTAGAGTGGAATTCTATTCAGGAACAAAGAGGCTATGTACACACTATGTTTGCATGTATGACATAGGAGAACACGAAGTGAAACATTGTCTGGCCCTAATGGTGAAAAATGGTAAAGTAGTAGACTGCCTTACAAACAACACACTCCTACCTTAAGAGAAGTAGTAGACTGCCTTACAAACAACACACTCCTACCTTAAGAGAAGGAATCTTTTGCAAGAATTTAATTTCACGAATTCTGTCAAATCAGATTCTTCGCGGGAATTTAGTTTAGCGAAACATTTGTATTTGATATTATTCATTGAATTGTCTTTATTATTCTTTTTACCAAAAATTAACAAAGGATAACAGAACATTTTATCACAATCCTCCTTATTCATCGGAGTTTGCAATTACAAAGGTAAGGTTAAAAAGATAACAAGGAATAAAATTTTGTTCATGATTATTTTCTTTTCAGTTATAATCAATGTAAAACATCTTCAAACACGTTTCTATCAAAATTTTCTCCCCAGTCAGAATCATCAGAATCCATCCTTTCATTTGTAAACAGCATTAGATACTCCTCATCTGGTAAAGACTGATTAAGTATTTCATCGCTGTTAACAAGAGGGGAAATTTTAGCAAATGGGTCTAACTCAGGGAGATTATTGCTCCTTAGTTCCAACACATGTGTAAGTCCAGCCCTCTCAAATCCACGTGCGATGATTTCTCTTTTTTCTCCTGACGTGATATGGTTATAAAATTTCTCCAACCACTTAGCGTGCAATGGTTTGAGTGTGGTTATTCTGAACGAGATGTTGATATTCAAGCTCCTCTCCATTTTCAAGTGCCAGTGATTTGATCTGAATTTGATCCGAATACCATGAACTAAATTTCTCTTTCATGTACTGCTTGAAATGATCGTTTATCGTAAGATCCAAGGTTTGGAAGATATGAGTCATGTTCGCGGGAACTCTGACCAGGATTATGTTACTACGTTTTAATTTCTCTAAGACATCTTCAGTCATCTGTCCTCTAAGCACATCCATTATTAAATGGGCTGTGTGATCAAGAGGAAGCTTATTCTTTTGCTTGTTAGGTAAGGTACGATAATTTCATTAATAATTTTCAGTGACTCAGCAGTGTTACTAAAATGTTTAGGATTCATGCTTAGTGAAAATAACTGGGAGAATTCAAACCGGGGCAAGCTTTGGACTGTAGTACCTTGATAAATAAGCTGCATTGATGAGAAATTACCATCGTAACTGATTGTAAACGTCGCTGTAATGGCTCTCTTATTGGATGATCCAGCGACAGGAACCGACTTTTCACCACGTGGAGCTAGTGTTGTACTTGCTGAAGGAACAAACTTTGATGGGATCTGGTCGAAATTTTATCGTCTGGAATGTTGTTACTTTCAACGATTGTTGCGATTTTATGCTGGAAGATTAGCTTTGCTTCTTTTTGGACAGCTTCTGGAATCTGCACTTTTAAGGTAGTTTTCATTCGTCTCGCATAACCCATCCTGAAAAATAAACTTTTTGACCTGCTGTTTCCAATCACAATATGGTCCAAGTTGAACAGGGAATGTCGTTTGATTAATGCTTTTGCTGTTGCCATCGCAACTGCACTGGAAACTAACCTCCCACGCTGTCGTGTAGCCGATGGGTAATTTGCACCATCTTGTCTACGTTTCTGAATTCCCATCATTCTTTTCGGTGCTCGTTTTACTTGTGCAGCTTGTTTCAGTTCGTCTTTGTATTTTTTTGCAAATGTTCTCACGGTGCTTCGGTTCAATTTTTTTAACGCTGGGGCTCTCATTTACGTATTTTCCTATGTCGCATCTTTCTGCACTGGTGTAATTTGCATACTTTTCCCGAACGTTTCCTTTGGCTGATTTTGAGGCTTTGAAAGCAACTGTATTGTCTAATTCTTCAAGACCGGATTCTTGTGTGTTAGGCCCTCTGTTATCTATAAATATAAAACAATGTTCATGTGAAATAATCATTTGCAGAAAAGTTAAATTCTGGACATCTACATAAATTTTTCAACTTGTTGATCATTAGAACCCTAACAATTATCTAAAATCAGCAAGTTAGGAGACCTGACTATTCATTTTCTTGGGGTCAGGATCTCTTGACAAAAGATTAACAGGAAAATATTGTCTCTTTAATTTTTTTTTCCAATCATGAATGGCTAGCTCAAGATCTCTAAAATAGGGCAAAGAGTAAAAGATTTGATCTTAAAATGATTGTTTACCTGTACTACAACACTGTTCACTTCCCTGTTCACTTCCACTTCTATTTCAACCACTTTGAGAGGGGTTTCTTTTGCTTTCTTCTTGTGTAGTTTTTTTAATGCATTTAAAAACGACTTTTTGATATTAAACCTTTCAATGCGTGTGCATGTTTTTGCAGACGAATTGAAACATTCTATAAAGATCGTTCGAATCTTATTGTTATGCCAATCATGCTTACATTTTGACAACCAATGAAAAGCTTTATTAACATCAACGATGAAGAGTGGATGGAAGGATAAACAAAATAAAACAATTTCTTTGCTGATCAAACGGATATGGAATGCAACAACAAATTCATTTTTTCGGCTGCGATCTGTAGCTTTCACTTTTACTGAAAGACTTGGCAACCAGAGGGAGGCGAAAAACTTCATTGTGGTTATGAGAAGGACAACTCTTTGATGAATTTGTAATAAAAACAACCAACAAAAATGGCAAGACTATGGGCCATTTCCAATTGGAAATTTTGCGAATTATTAAATTTGTTATTGAACAGGAGTGATGGTCGAGGCTTAACTTTCATCAACAAAGTACAGGCGATCGTCATAGATCCAAAGGAGCTTAGAGATTTCATTGTAGTTCTGTGGTAACAATACCAGGAACAGTTGTCAACCAACTCATTTTAGAAAAGTATAAAAAGGCTTGTGGCGGAAAAGTATGCGGAGCCTAAGAATGAAGTTATCAGCAGGTCTTTCCTTAAAGCATCAATATCTGCAATACCTGAAAGTGCCAAATCGAGCGAAATTCCAATAAACAAAAAGAAAAAGAAAATAGAAATGAAGAAAGATGTTCCCTTACACAATATCCTTGGTTTTCTTTCTGTCTCTTGACCTACTGTAACTTCAACTGTAACAAAAAAATGAAAGTTTTAAAATTAGATTTAACTGACTGATGAGAAATGTGTGTTCTTTTCAAAACCTGCTCTTCTATCCTGATCTCTCCTGCTTGATTAAACTTTAAAATTATCACTCAACTTTTAAATCTGTATTAATTTCACCCGTTTTTTAATTGTTTATCAAGTTTAAAAACAATACAGTAAAATAACTATTATGTCTAGACATAATCTATTTAAAAACTCTAAAACTTTAGTTAATAAACATTTTGTAAACACATAAATAAATATAAATGACATAAATATTAATAAACATTTCAAAAGTTAAATGTGTAAATTTTGCAGAAAAGCAGAAAACTGTTTGTTATAAAAAACAACGAAGAAACTTTTTCAACAAAGAAATTGAAACAAGAATGTTGATAAAATTTAAATCTTAACATTTCTAGATGAGAAGATACAAAATATACTGGAACACGTCTTCTTTTTCACCTTTGACTTTCCTTGCTTGAGAAACATCAGATAGTATCGATATAATTTTTTTTTGTATTTGTCTCTTTTTATTTTGTAAATTTATGTACTGAATAAAAGGAAGAAAAAAAAAATAATTTTTTTTTCAGAACTATATGCGGTGTATAAGTCAAGGATGATTTTTTTAGCTAAAAATGATATCTTAAAGACTTGATTTATACATGCCGTAATATAAAAAAAAGTTTAAAATATTTTTTGTTGTTCTAATCCTGGTAGAAATAAAACATTTGAAAGTGAACTTGCATAGACAAATACACCTATAACAATATAACATAATTCTAAGGGCCCATTTGTTTGGTAAAAGTTCTTCAGCAGTACTTGTAAACTTTGCAGCAAGTCTAGAAAAACCAATCACTGCTTTTCAGTGCAACAAAGAAATAGCCATTTGCAAAATTTGAAAAACATGCAGCGCCAATCAAACTCCGATGCTGTCAGCAATAATTATATTAAATAGCAGCTGATTTACGTTGATGTGGCACCCAATATAAACAATATTAAAGTGCCATATCAACATAAATCAGCTGCCAATTTTTTTCGCATAATTATGATCTTTGCATAATCATGTAATTTGTGATTTTTTCTGCAAATTCTGCAAAATTTTGGTACGAAAAAAATGGCTGCTTGTGTTTAGATAAGATAATAAATTTTTTTGTAGTATTTGCATCACTTGCAGCAAACAACTTACTCCTGGAGTAAGTTGTTTTCTGTATGCAGAAAATGCAGTGAAAAGACCAAAGAAATAATAACTGCTGCAATTTCTGCATCTACTGCCTGCCGAAGGCTACCAAACGAATGGCCCTTACACTCAATTGTAAACACAAAAAAATATATTGATCTGAAAACCAAATTGTATAAAATAGAAACGATTAGAAGTGATTTAAAGAAGTTTCTGAACAACGTACCTACTCTCCTGTGCCTAATTGTTTGCCTGATTGCAAATCATTACAACATGTACCAATATAGCTGCAATATTATTTAGACAATTGTTTTCACATTTAAATTCTGTTTTATAGAGACGTTATTTAAGATATCCATATCCATGTGCATAACGGATGATTAATATGTGACCAGATTCTTTTAAGCTATTTAATCTACTTAATTCTAAGTATTTTCTAACAATGTTGGATGAAGAATGTACGACAGCAAAGATGCAATAGATCCACAAAAATATACTTTTCTGATTATTTTTTAGATCCATATTTTATCACTGGACCCAAACTTGCAAGTGATATTTCTCTTAAAACTGGTGTAACATTTACCATTAATGGATGCTCATATAAATCTCCTACTCGATTGAAAAGGCAAAACACATATTGGCTCAAGGATGGAAAATTGCTTAGCATTGTGAATGACACTGTAGATCTTGAGATCTCACCAGGAGTATATCATTTACATAATTTAACATTGCAAGCATATAATCACACTGTGCAAGGATTATATCAATGTGTGATATATGATCAAGAATTTATGAACAAGCCACAGCTGTCAGAAATAATATCTATAAAGTTTGAAGGTATTGTTTGATGCTCAGCTTTTAGTTAGAGATTGACTTCTAGTCAGGCTTCATATTCTTGCCAAGGTTGATTCGATGGAAATCCCACAATTGGGGAAAGTAACTTCTAAAGACAGGCTTCTTACTTCTACTGAGGTAGATTAATTGGAAACCATATGGTTAGGGAAAAATGCATTCTCATACATAGGCTTGGTACTGTATTTCCATATTTACATGTGATTATTTAGACACATCTGAAACGAAAGTCACAATGAAATTGGATCAAATATGGAATAAAAACCTTCTCAAGAAAACATCTCCGGAATACATACAGCTTGAGAATGAGATCATAACAGAGGTATATGTTCTATTATTTTTCAAAAGCATCTTCGTAATAATCAAATCATCTATATTCGAGAGTAATGCAGAGTATAAATATAAATAAATGTTTGTAACAGGATTTAAACAATGTTTCTTATGGGAAACACAATTATTTGTAATGTAAACTTTGTAATCTACTACATTTTGTTGAATTGGTACCACATATAAAAATTCTTACTGACAGCCTAAATAAACTTTCATATTGGCAGAATAGATGAAGCACAACGTTTATTCATCTTGTTTCAAATAATCAGATGGTCCATACAGCTGACACCAATGGGACTAAAAAATATAATAATCGGGACCGTGAGAAACATCCGCCTGGAGAGATATCAATTGTTGATAATGTCTGCTTTATTTGTTAGAAGAACACAGTTTATAAATAGGCTCCACATCGTCAAATAGGCTCCACATCGTCAAACATTAAAAACATCTTAAGAACATATTGAGGTTAAAAACCGTTCAATAAGAACAATGGGCTCAAATTACTAATGTTCTTATTTTTGTACCCACCAAAATGAAAATACAGAGGTTCTGATATAGACGTTTTTATGTGCTTTCTTAGTGATCCAGTATCAAAGTTACACTTCTGTGCTGTCTATATAACCGTCTTTCACTGCTAATATTCAACTAAAGGAATGAATGAAAAATCACAACGATGCAAGCAACAAATTGGATCAAATATTTAATCATATGTAGAAATTTGAATATTGTATACATTTGAATCAAAAGAATAAATATAAATTTAAAACAAACAAAAAACACAAAAAAATAAGAACATCAAGGCTCGTGGAAATAAAACCGTTAAGTACATTTCAAAAATAGTTAGCACATTCGAGCTTCTAAATAAAAAGAAGAGATAATTTTTTAAAGAACATTCAACCAACCTTTCTTATAAACAATATGCTCTATATGAAGAACCATTTGTTTTAATTTCAGATGAAGAAGCATTTACTTACTATCGATAACAATGGAGCATCCAGCATTGTGAGTGTCCGAAGCTTCAGGTAAGAGTTTCACATTTGAAATGAAATATGAAATATTTTATGTATTGTATACTGGTCATAGCTACCACTAATTGCCCATTTTGCACCCTTCCAAATATTCATAGTGATGAAAGAAGCACAGTGTGAAGAAGATATGTTCATCAAATATGTATGAAACTCAACAAATTATTTAATTGTAAATTAGGCAAATCTGAACATGGACGGGTAACAATCTTTTTACTAAATCTTGAGAATCCTAATTTAGCCCAGTGATGTATTTCAAAGTATTTTACAATAAGAAGTAGCACACAACCATATAACAACATGGTAGAAAAATGTTTTAAATGCGACATCGAATCGATTGTTTCAAATTGGATGATATTGGATAAGGAACAATCAATAAAATGTTGAAGTTCAATACGTATTTAAAATTTATGCATCATTGCACTTCAATTTGAATATTGCATATCAAATTTGATATTGTTTATCGATTTCAAATAATAATGGTAGATGTAAAATCAGAAAAGAACAAAACGGTTTGGAAACTGGTTTGCGCAAACTGAATTCAAACCAGGTAGGAAGCAGGTTTGGATAGCTTGCAAACTGATTTTAGGTTTAAATCAAACCAAGCTGAAAATAATAATTAAGGTATACAATTTGCAGGATTAATTCAGCCTCTATCAATTGATCGAATTATTCTTCGTCATTAAATTCCCATGGTTCGTGTTCCTAGTATCCGTTCAGCATGTTCTTGAACACATTCATATCCTTTGCAATGACAACCTTGCTTGGAAGATTGTTCCATGTATGCACTGAGCGGTAATATAATGAATTGCTTTGAATTTCAATTACACCATCCTTCGCCGTACGATCATGGATTTGAAAGCCATGCTTCCTGCTAACTCGTTCTTTTGGTTGAAATGTTTCAGATATTGCACTTTTATAATATGCATGGAAGTGTTTGAAAATTTCGATCATATCGCCACAAGCTCTGCAATACTTTAATGTTGGATGCTCCAATTTTCTCAACCTCTCCTGGTAGTCCAGATCTCTAAGTCTGTCTACATATTTTGTTGCGCGCTTTTGCACATTTTTGATTGAGTTGATTTTTTTTTAAGATGTGGCAACCATATAGCTTGCGCGTATTCTAAGCGCGGACGAACAAATGTTACGTAAAGTTTTTTAAAGAGGTTGCAACTTAGATATGAAAAGGTACGGCGTATAAGACTTATAATAGAATTTGCTTTTATGATCTTTTCTGAGATATGTTCTTCGAAACTTAAAGCGGAATCAATTCTTATTCCGAGGTATTTTTCGTCGAAAACATGCTCGAGCTCGTTTCCATATATATTGTAGCGATGGGTGTACCTAATATTTTCAAACTTTCCAAGAGTTAATACGTGGCACTTATCGGAGTTGGATTTCAGAAGCCAGGTATTGGACCATTGTTCGAGTACATCGATGTCTGCCTGCAGAGATAGTGCATCCTCCCGAGAC
>JAULBZ010008033.1:0-11010 GCA_032360805.1 Neoturris breviconis | reverse complement strand
ATAAATTCTGACTTTTTATTTAACAAGTTTGTATCATCTAGGGAATCGATTATATAAAGCTTTTCGTATAAACATAGTTTACAGTAGTTGCTTTGTGGTTTGCTATTAACTTTCTTCATAATTTTCCACTTTATCGATGGGCTAATTGATTGGTCTTTTAGCTCCCATACATACTTTGATAACTCTGTATTTTTCATGTACTTCTTATGCTTAAAATCTCTCAGGTGGTTCGAATATCTTGTTTTAAAGGATGTTTCAGAAAGTCCTATATAACGCTTTATTTCTGTGTTGATATCATTTTTAACTGAAGCTTCATATATAACATTTGGTGTTAGACATTTATTTTGCATAGGGCAGTTTGCTTTTGATCTACAATTACACTCATAACTATCAGTTTTGGGGTTCAAGATATTTTTATTGTGTGATGAGATTACAGAATCAATGTTTGGCATACAACTGTAACTCACTTTTACTTGTATTCTTGTTAAAGATTTTGTAAAGCTTACGGTTCTTCGGAAAATGCTTCTTAACCAGTTTCAGAAAGATGTTACCCACGTTTGTCTTGACATTAGCCAAAAATGGAGGATTAAACCATATAATCTTTCTTTTCCGTTTTTTTCATTTTCTACTGCATTGTATATATACACATATCATAAAACAATGAAAATGAGGCGTTTGTTGGAAGGCACTGCACAATAAGGAAGTTATTAACAGGTTCTACTTTGAGCAATCATTGTTTTATGTTTATCTTAGGTTATGGTGACGTTGCACCAAAAACAGAGAATGGTCGTGTCCTTTATATCGTATTTTCCATTTTTGGTATTCCATTAATGATGTCATTGTTAGCGTCATGTGGTGACGTAATGACGTCAATAAATACTGTATTATTTGGTCTTATCAATAAATACCTATGTAAAAAAAGAAAGCTGGTTAGTATTTATATTTATACCTCCTATCAGTACCTACAATCTTGAATATAAAATAAGATATATTTTACATTTCAAGGAACAATACACGCCACAATTAAAACAAAATACGGAAAACCACCACGAGAAGTTCTTGGAGATTTATCTTAGAATAATAGACTTAGGATCTTAGAAGTTTTTGCAAACTAGACGAATTCCGTTGTTTTCAGCAGCCTAGTACCCAGGTTTTTGGAACAAATTTGAATTTTCGTGCCATTCGTCTAATCCAAGTTATAGACGTTTCTCTCTAAGTTGAAATTTCATTTTATCTGCAGTATTTGTACTAAAAATACGATATCTTACAAAAGAATGAATACTTTTAAGTACCGTATATCCTCATTTAAAAGCCCACCCTTTTTTAACGCCCCCTTAAATAAACGGCTCTCCTATATGGAAATAATAATAAACGCTCCGGTCTATTTAACACTTTTACTAATAATCGACGCCTTCAGAAAATAAAAGATAACAAGAACTGCTACAAGAGAGTATATTACCTAGTGGGCAAAAACTTGTTCAAAGTTCGCAGTAAAAACGCTAGAACAACGTTTTCAATGTTGTTTCAACGTCTTTACTGCGGACTTTAAACAGGTTTTACCCACCGGAAATATACTACATTCCAAAAGTTGGAACCAAATATGGTTTTAGTTCTTATTTTTGTTCCTATTACCGATGACTAATTTTAGTGGCTCATCAATGTTTACGACTTTGTCACAATATATAGATGTCACAAGAACTAGTCATCATATGCAGGGGAGGTAGGATTTCATAAAGAAAAATTAATAAATGCCTCCGTCTTCTTAATGCAATCCTCCAATTAACGCCTCCTAAAATCCCAGAATTTAAAAAGCGCCCTGGGCACTTATTAGAGGATTAACTGTACGGGCGGGTGACCGTCACAAAAGCCTTCACACTGGTTCACACTGTACCGGCTGTGAAAACTAGCATCTAGTTTATCAAATTGATTGACATTAGAAATTTTAAATCTCCAAAATTAGTTGCTTTTTCAAGGGTTGTAATAACTGACGATTATCTCTGTGGAGGAGAGATATTTCAGAACTCTTTCAGCCAATTTGACTGAAAATATTCTGAAAAATCCTTCAACTGCAGTATTGACCGGTAGTTATTTCAACCCTTGCTTGTTATATTTTAATTATCTTAATTTCTTTCTTTAGGTTAGTGAAGAACTGTTATCCGCCATTACCATTTTCTTACTTCTTCTTTCCTATATTGCCGTTGGTTGTATTTTTCTTGCAGGTGTTAAAAGCTGGTCATTAGTTAAAAGTACATACTTCTGGGTTGTTACTTTCACCACAGTTGGATTTGGAGATGTCAACTTATCAGTTGACGATAATGTTAAATACCTTGCTCCACTTGTCGTTTACCGATCATTTGGATTGGCTTTACTTGCCGGTTTTATTGACTCGATTTTAGCTTGGATAAAAGTAAGACGAGAATATTTTGAAGCTGAAGCAAAGAGACTAAAGGAAGCTAATCAAACAACTTTAGGTGCCACAAGAAATCTACTTACCCCTCGTATATTCAAAAAGAAATGGCAAAAGGACAAAAGTAATAATAATGGTAATGAAGAAGCATATTTTGATAATGAAGATCATCATCTAGAAGGGTCGAATGATCTAAAAACTTCAAGTGATCTTTGATGTGTCTTAGTATCACTACGTGGTAATCCCGAAACAGTCACGTAATACTTCATACTGTATGTCCAATAAAGATGTTCGTCCAAATTAAAAATAAAATATGGGCACACAGTATCAAAAGTGGAACCAATAGCCTCAACGTCGAACTATATTCCTAATAGACACACAGCGTCGCATCAACATGACGTCGTGACATCATTTCAGGTTGTTTCAATGTTGGTCCGACGCCATGTGCCTGAATTAAAAAAGGAAAAATGCAAAAGAAGTATTCGGGTGTAAAAACAAGTATTAGTCACTAGGGCGATATTTGATCACTATTCCTTGTTATTCTTCCGCGATAAGCTATAATATTTCGCTCCATAATGGGACATATGAACATGCTTCATCAACTGTTTTGTAGCTTACGTTTAGATCTCTAGTAGTTTGACCTATGAACAAATCCCGTGCACTGCACTAGGATTGAGAATAGCGGCACTCTTTTTCCAGTGTATGCAAAAGAATTCAAATGAAAACAGAATTTTGTGTTTGTTATCTCGGTCTATGCACAAATGTCGTATATTCCGTTATGAGTCTCGCTTCTCTCTCAGTCCGCAAAAACATGGAAAAAGAATTAAACCAATCAGCTTTGTCGATTTATTTGGGTTTTGTCTTTATTCGTGCATGCGACGTTTTCCTGAAAATCCTGAGGATTGTTTGAACTTTAAATGTGACGTATGTGCATAGGCCGAGGTCAATTCACGTAGGCTAGAAATTTCTTGATCAGATTTCTGATATTTGTAACTTTTAACTTAATGTAACATTGTAATTGAAAGATCAGAAATTGCTGACATTTTGTCAATGCAATACTTTTGTAAAATTTTCATTTTAGGCTGTTTTAGGCCGTTTTAGGCTGTTTTTTTATAGCGTCATTATGTTTTGCTGACGCTAACATATTAACATTTTTAGCAAAATATTTTATTCTTCTTGTTTTTAAACGTAAAACCCCCTCCCCCCCCCACTATTAGCCACAGAAGAGTAGGGTTAAACATTTGTCAACTATATATTTTATAAACGAAATAATGTTTAATGGTATGGTTATTATTATAAGAAACAATTTTTCTCTCATGAATGCTGGAGTCTTTGAAACGGGTGATTACCGCCTGTAAATATTACACAATGTTAAAAATCACTTACGATAAATTGCCCCAAGCAGGGTAAATTATCGCAAGTATAAAAATTTAATAAAACTAACTTCCTTAGAGATTTATGATCCTATATACCTTTATATATATATATATACCTATGTATATCAGCTTCTCATTAGCATTTGTTTTGTTTCTTTATCATAGTTGCTAGTGCTACTTACTATTTTTCTTAGCTCATATCTCACATATTCATTACTCTCTACCATTGTCTCTATATCGATTCTTACATATAGTTGTCTTAAGTCTGTTTTACTAGTTTCATATTTTAATTTTTTGATATTAAATATATAACGATAAAGGATGAATAGCCAAATGTAATTTTGGATAAGCCTTGGAAATATAATTTACTCGCTTACTTACTTACTATATACTGTGTAGTTCTAACATCATAACGACTATAATGATTTTCTTTGGTCAAGCTAAGTAAAAAGATTTCTGGAAAATATGTAAGCCTTACTTTCCCTCAGTGATGAAACCTTTATTAAGTATTTTAATAGAATCACTGATGGATTTCAGTTGCCATCTTACCCAGAAAATCATCTTCCTTAAATGGTCCTGTGGCATCTGCAGACTTTTCCTTGTACCCCGGTATTTTAAGCATCAAATATATGTACAAGGATGAAGAAGGTTTTGAACTCTCTCCAGTGACGGAAGATATATAGGCCTAAACAAAACCAAGAAAGTCAGTGGTTCTATCCTGAAACTCGCCGCTACTAAATGTTTTAACGATGCTTTAGTGACTGCTCGATTTCCTGATGAGTTAAAACGGGCAGATATTGTACCAATCCACAAAAAAGGTAGTACAACCGATAAGGCTAACTATAGACCCATCATGGGCTTATAGTTAGCTTTATTAGTTGTACCACCTTTTTGTGGATTGGCAGCATTGTCCGACTATTTTCAAAGCATATGAACAGCTAGTTGCTAAGCAATTAAATAAGCTTATGGAGAAAAAGCTATCAAAATATTTGTGTGGATTTAGAAAAGGCTACAACACACAATATGTTCTTCTGAACATGCTTTGCCATTGGTAATATTGTTTGACAAACAAGGTAAAGGTCGGTGCTATTCTGATGGATCTGTCAAAAGCCTTAGACTGCTTGCCACATGACCTTGTACTTGCTGAATTGAAGGTTTATGGATTTGGTCAACACAGTCTAAGGTTTCTTCGCAGTTACCTTAGCAATATAAAACGTAGAGTCCGTATTAGCTCGTCATTCAGTGAATGTAGAAGAATTATCAAGGAGAGAGAATTCTTCACTACCAAAATGAAAAAGATTTACTAAATAGACAAGCCAGACGCTGGTTCACTAATAATATTATTTAAGTTGTCAAGAAGAGTTTTTCTGGCTTCATCAAAGAGAGGGCTGCGCAATAGGTAATGAGTAACTGATTCAGTCTCTAATAAATTACAACTGCAAAGTGGATTAAGAGTATCCTGAAAACCGTATTTAAACTTGTGTTTCCGAAGATGACTTAATTTTACCCTAAGACGGGTCAGAAATTTTAATCCAACACCTATATATATTATAGAAAGATTATAATAGATTATATTATATTATAGGAAGATTCTTAACACTTTGAGAAGATGCAATATAATAAAAGAAATGAGCACTTTTGCATACGGGGTGAAGATCTGCCACCACAAAATAAATATAGATTAGACACAAAAACTTATTCAAAGTCCGCAGTAAAGACGGTGAACAACTTTTTTAACAAAATGAGATTAATATTTTCTAGTATTAGCGAGACTACATACTAGAAACAGCAAACACATGGAACATCACAATACATACAAAACAGAAACGAGGCTACTGTACGACAATAAGACTATACTGAAAAATACTAACATAGCACGTGCAAAACAAAAGATGATAATCAACTATTATAAAAATGAAATATTACTGCGCGACAAATATGTTGCTATGGTTCCATCTATAATTTGATGCTAGGTCCAAACGGACATGTTAAGTTCGTATGGAACAATAATGAATAACGTTCGAAGGAAAAAGGTTGTTTTTTTCTTTTTCATTATCGCTATATTCATCATTTTCGTAACGATTCATTGTCTAAAAAATGATTCAAAACGAGTTTTGTTTACGAATGTAAATGGAGGGAAGAAAAAACATCGAGTTTTGTTTACCAATAAAAACGTAGGGAAAAAACGCCGAGTGATTTTTATAATTGGTCAAGGAAGAACTGGTAGTACACTCTTAGGAAGTATATTTAACGAACACAAAGACGTACTTTATTTATTTGAACCATTAATGAGTATCGAAAAGTATCATGACGTTTTTAATTTCCTACTCTTAAATCAAACTGCTCGCTATATATACCAATCAGAAGTTATACAATTTATGCATGACGTAATGATATGTAAATACCGTAAAGAACATGACGTATACTTGAAGACATTTAATTTTGGACGTTTTCGCGATCATAGTAAGAAGCTTTCAAGTCCACCATTTTGTAAATCGTATAAGCAGACATGTACTGATGTAACTTCAAATTTATTAAATACAGTGTGTGGAGATACCAAGTTAAGTGTAGTTATAAAAGATTTAGAATTTCGTTTGCCAAATAAAAATATGTCTTTCTTACATCATATTGCAAGAGAACTAGAACATTTTGTTGGTGTTTACGTTGTTCATTTAGTCCGTGATCCACGTGCATTTCTTTCTTCAATGAACACTGCAGGCTGGTTCCGTGCATCAAAACAAAGCAACGAGCAATTTATTAAAGAACGCTGTGAAGAAACGTTGTCTAATCTAGGCTATTTTTTACCGAGTAACTTGCATAATGATGTATCTCTTGTTAAATATGCCATTCTTCGATTTGAAGATTTTGCTACCAATCAATTAAAAGCTTCTAAAGCCTTACATAACTTTGTTGGACTTAATTTTAATAGCGAGATTGAGAAATTTGTGCTAAGGTCAACAAAATCAAATGCATCAGTATCGGATGTGTATGCAAGCTTTCCAAGAGATATTACAAAGATTCGAGATGGATGGAGGAATAAAATTAGTTATAAATTTGTGCTTCAAATTCAGACTCTGTGTAAAGAACTCATGAATAATTTAGGTTACGTAGAAATAAATTCTGAAAGCGAGTTAAGAAATAGGAGTAAAAATGTATTAACTGATGTTCCACTCTCTCACACATTTATTTCTTAAAATGAGGTTTTTCAATTTCAAAAAGTGTAAAACGTTTGGGAGTACCGAAGACTTATTCAAAAATACATAAAAACGAGGCGTCGGCTGTTCAAAGTAGAAACTTGTTGAAATGCAATAGTTTCCCTTTTTGCGCAGGGTACTGCACTAAAAGTAAGTTATTGCATTGCAACAAGTTTCTATTTTGAGCAGCCAACGCCTCATGTATTTGTGAATATTGCAAGCTCGTTGACATAATACCTTCTTTACAGTTTCATTTCGTTTCATTTTTTTTTTGTTGAATTTAATCAAACGTAGTTTTTTTTTATATCTAACAACAAACGTTGCTACGTCAGCCTTCTACCCCTCCCGCGAAAATTTCGCGTCAAAAGCCAAACGAAGATATTCTATTGGTAGAAATTGACATTGCAATATATGTGACGTCAATTTCTACCAATGAAATGTCTTCTTTTGTTTTCGGCGCAAATTTATTACCTCGTGAAAATCAACCTTTTAGGAAAACATCCTTTTGAAAATATTTACGATGACGCCATTGAATACTGCTTACCATTCGTTAGAGAGAAGTAATTTTTTTTTAAGATAATCTAGAAGCAATTTTCATCGACAACTAACTTATCGAGAGGAGTGTTCCCTGATGTAATCAATGTCAAAAAGACGTCTTTCATCGACTTGATGTGACGTTTCTACGGGGTTGGCGTCAAAGATGGGATGAGAGATTATTTTTTATGACTTTTTCGTTTTATAAAAATATAGCACCCATGATGTTTACTTTATATTCATACAAGGAGGTTTGATTTATACAACTCTCTTTTCGGTGGGCACACGACGTCGGAACAACGTCTAAACGACATCATTTTGACGTTGTATCAACATTGTTCTTACATCATGTGTCGGCAGGATTGTTTATGTAAAAGTAGGCACTTTCATTACTATTTATTTGAATACATACATTATTTACATTTGTCTTTCTTATTCAAACATCTATCCAACAACTTCAGCAACAGCTTCTGGTAATAACGAGGCAAAAACACAAGCGCATACAAACATATTATCATTTTGATAAGTGGCCGTAGCAAATAAATCCTGGTTTGGTTCGTAGGAACATTGAGTGGCGAAACATATCCCATGGTCCCTTGTTTCACCAATGAAAACAAGAGCGATTATTTTATAATCTCGCTCTCCTTCCAAACGTATCTTTAACGAATTCTCAATGCAGGTACTTAGTAACCTACATCGATCGTTTGATAGTTTATGATCGTATTCGATTGTTTTCATTTTTTCATCGAGTAACTCTGTAACGATTTTTTCTAATCGAGGATTATCGAGTTTTAAACATTTCTGTGTTTCAATTAGTTCGTCTCGACCAATAGATCTTCGTCGAATATGATTACGTAATGGTTGTAATATTCCTTTTTTCTTTTTTGGAGCTCGTTCACCAATTTCATTTTTGTCTTCGAATACCACGTTTGCGTTGCAATCGAGTCGTTCATGACTTGCGCGTAAAATCATTGGACTCGGGGATACATTGTTCATATGAAATGATCGATCTTCTCGTAAACTATAGTGGCGTCGTATACTTGGGTTTTTTGGAGTATTTATTTTTACATTCGCAAGAACATCACCAACAGACATACTTCTATTAGACATGGGTGGAGTTGAAGGGCGTTGAATATTTTCTTTATTCTTTGCATGGTTGATTCGTTCTATTTTTCTTTGTAAACTGTTACTTCTGGAAACATTTCTTCTAACTACTCGCCTGGATGATTCATTTTTAGACCTGAGCCGAGGGCTAGGAATTGTTCTTGTTGAGTTATTTGTATTCGAGTTATCCATGTGAATATCAGCGATGGCGTTATACGAGCTGGACGGAGATGGAGTTGGAGTTACGGATTGATCGAGATCAGAGCACGATGTATTATCATCATCATAATTTGATGTATCACCTTCTTCTGTATCGGATCCTTTTCGATTTTTCTGTTTCGATAATCGACGTTCGATTTCTGGAACCCTCCGTTTACTCGTTGTTTTCTCTTTTGTAGATGACGAACATATGATAGAGTTACGAGTTAGATCTCCTAAAGAGCTACCTCGCGGTTCATCCTTGCGTTCAATCATGTCTTCGTGTTTTTCTGTTAAAGAAGAAGACCTTCTTACTGTATTTCGTAGACTATCAACAATCGATTTATCAACGACAAATAGTTCACTTTCACTGCCAGCTCGATTTCGTTTTAAATTTATATTTACTTTCTCTGATTGTTTAAGCGAGGATGATCGTCCTAAAACATTTCTGATTCTTTCTTTGATCGATTTTCCTGATTTATTGCTTTCGTTATGTTCTTGACTCGATAATGATTCTTTTGACTCGTTAAACGAAAGTGATCTTCCTAAAGCGTTTCGAATTCGTTCTTTTATCGATTTATCTGTTTTTGTAATCGATTCAGTATCGCTTGCTGATCGAGTACGACCAATTTTATTTTTCGAATTGTTTTCATATAACGTATCGGTCGTATCTTTTAGTAAAGGATTATCTAATAACGATGCTGATCGAGTAATACGTGGGTGCATCGTGACTTCACTTTCACTTTTCGTGCGAGTATGTCTCTGACGTTTTATAACTCTCACAACAGGAGTCTCCTCAGTTTCGTTTTGTACGAGTTTATTTCGTTTTTCATCTTTATACGATGATGATCGTGTAACAACGTTTCTTATACGTTCAATCGATACATCACGAATTATTTTCATGAAGTCACTCTCACTCTTTCTTCGACGATGACCGGATTTCTTTTCAGTTTTTTTGTTTTCAGATTTCTCTTTAAAAGATGTAGATCGATTAACTTCACTTTTACTTTTTTTGTCACTCGCACTCTTTTTTCGTCCTCGAGAATGTTTTGATGTTTTTTTCATATCATCATTTTTATCGTTAGAAATACTCTCGATGTTTGTGTTATCTTCTTCTGGCGAATTAGAGTTTGCTAGGAAAGCAGTTCTTAAACGTTCTTGTATTAACGGATCCTCTAATCGTCTTTTTAAAGCGTCATTATCGCTTCCTCTTCGTACATTTAAATACGTTTCAATTTTCATTGCATCGTCTTCTTGAATATGTCGTTTACCCGATGATCGTGTTATTCCCATTAAAGACTTTATTGGATTAATCAAAGTTTCGTCTAAACTTTTTCGTCGCTTATGATTCTTTGCGAATTCCATTCTTCGTTTTCCTGCACTTCTTCCTGTTGAAAAAAATAACAGCACATTAAATTGCAGAACTGCAGGTACGTTCGAGTCTATTTTCGAATAACACAAATGTTTGTTAAGTGTACTATTTTATAATGATTCTGTTTGTTTTACGAAGAGTTTTGTTTATGTTATCAAGAAATGTTTTGTTTCTTCTCATCAAGTACTTTTAGACCATACTGCGTCAAAATCATCGAAATGCAAACAAATAACTGTTTATAAACGACCGATACAGTGACCGAGATAAGAGCTTGATAAATAAAATATAGTGAAGCTTTACTGAACTATAATATAGAAAGTTAGGCCAACGAATCCTGAAGTACTAACAAAGATATGTTACATTTTTCCGAGGTCATAAAGCAAGTTAAATCAATTAAAAGACGGACTACAGTCCATCGAATTTGAATCCTATAGGGATTGTTTATAGTATTGCATTCCTTATATGGCAAGACACCGCCCCAATAATACGGAGGTGTGTCTAACCGTTGTTTATGGCGGTTTCTTTGTTATTGCAAGATTGTTAATCAGCACTCTTTTCTATAGCCTATACCACAAACTCGACATCTGGCGAGAAAACGCCGCCCTTTTTGCCGCGGGGAGAGTCTGCGGAACAAGCTATCTTTTCTATTACCTTACTTATATTCGCTTAGTAGCTACTCATTCTCGCTCTTTCGGAATTTCGCGCATCTTAAATCATGAGGTATTTACTCAGTTAAATTTTGCGCACTCATCACGTGATGTGTTCTGCTACTCAGATGATAATATCCGCAATGTGGTTCAAACAAGGCTATTAGAATCACTAGTT
>JAULBZ010008032.1:0-11011 GCA_032360805.1 Neoturris breviconis | reverse complement strand
CGTTAGAACAACGTTCTTTGAACGTTGTTCTAACGTTATTTTTCTGACTTTGAACAGGTTTTTGCCGGCTGGGAATACAATTATTAATGTCGAGACTAAGCAGATCAAATGGTATTATAGCTGTAATAGACCCTCAACCTCGTTCCCAGGGCTTCTTCTTTCTTGGCGTTTAAATCAAGTGAGAAAAAGCCCTGGGAACGAGGTTGAGCTACACTATTGACCCACAGTAAGAGAATCATTGTAATGTAATGTTTGAGACTGAACAAATCATTCTTCGCCCTGACTGGATATTCAATAGGTTTGAGATCCGAAGTCAAACGCCCACTGGGGTGTGATTGATCTGAAGTCAAACGCCCACTGGAGTGTAAGTGATCCGAAATCAAACGCCTACTGGGGTGTGAGTGATATATAATAAAGGCTGATTACATTAGGCGGAAAATCCAAAAGAAGACATTCCATTGAGATTGACGTCACACAGTGATTATTTGATTACAGAGTATATATTTAAAAACTGTACTGTTCCTTCAATTAGAAAATCAACTATGTATACAAGAAACGTTGACTTAGTTGAGATGGAAAAATGTATTTTAAAACAGTCAAAATATCCTAGAAACGAAGTTATTAGAAATATTCGATATGAAAGCATGAATGCATAAAATAAATAATTAATTAAGTTAAAATCTAAATTTACAAATAAGAATAGAAATGGCTGAGAAGTAAAATAAGTGTAAATGGTGTATGCGATGGAGGGTCAATTTATGATGATCATACTAATATATAGCAAGATTGGTGACTCTTTACCCTTCTGCGCAGATCTACATACATTTATTTCGATCCCTGAATCCAGAATATATAGTACATACAGAAAAGATATTTGTTTAAATCAATTACAAAGCTTTTAACGCTTATCTCTCCACAAATACTATATTAACTTATTTCGACAACCATGTGGATCTGTTAAGGCCGTTTTCCATTCGGAGATATTTACTGCTCGGGCAGGAAAACACCGAGCGGAATTTATTTTGAGCATGCGTATTTGTGAATAAATCTAGATTTTTCACAAGTACGCATGCTCGAAATAAATTCCGCGCAGTATTTTCCCGCCCGGGCAGTAAAATCCTCCGAATGGAAAACGGCCTTAACATTGTTTTTAATTAAATTGCAAGAAATTGTACGTGACATATATTATCCCAGTGAACCAAAACGTGTTCAAAGTCCGCAGTAAAGACAGTAGGACAACGTTGTCTAGCATCTTTACTGCGGAGTTTGAACAAATTTATGTTCACTGGGATTCAATATTAAACCATATAAATGGTTACTCACATGAATAAATAAGTCTATATAAATACATAAAAACAGTTGTTTTATTCCCACATTTTATCAAACATGAGTATAAAGGCTGATGTTGTGTTCAAAAATCTCTCCTTTACAGTGATTATTTGCTCTTATTTCGACCACTGTGTCTTCGATAAAGATTATGGCTAATGGTCAGGTCATTCCAGACCATTCAAAAGCAATAACCAAGCGAGAAAAACTTGTTCTAAGTCCGCATTAAAGACGCTATACTGCGGACTTTGAACAAAGTATTGCTCACTAGAAACCAGTCAAACGAAAACAACTAGTTGCCATACTTGCTACATACAAGCCTGAACTGTCACATACCACCTGCGATGGATTGTTTTAGTATAATATGCTTAAAACGACTCCTCCACAGCTGATATCCGACAGAAAATTTTCAATTGCCAACATAGTTGATAGATATTGATTGGTAACCGTGAAGCAATAGTCAAATGTCACTCATCCACAGAGATTATTTATTCTTATTGGTAACACTGGCAAAAATACGAAAATTATCGAGCAAAATATAAACTATCTATTAACCTCGACTTTCAACCGTGTCAACAAATCACTACTTTCGTATTCATGTAATCGTAACATGAAATGTGAGTTCGGTTCGGCCATTTTTCTCCTCTCTTGTACATATTTTAATGCTTGATCCATGTTCAAGTTCATCACAGTCATAATATATGCAACAACAGCCGTACTGGACCGAGACTTACCCTACATGAACAACAAATAAGTTTTAGACAAACTCAGGGATCGGATTAGACCTAATATTTTAGTCTACGTTACAGTGGCTGAAATAGATTCCAGATCCGACCAATATACCAATACACTCCATGCATGTAGTTTTCTATTCTGGATATTGTTAGGAAGATGTGAAAAGAAAGCTTTAAGCTATAAATTTGTTCTTATTTCGATGCATTAGAACATTAAAAAGATCTAGCTTTATTCATTAGAAACTAGGCTGACAGTGGACAAAAACTCGTTCAAAATCCCTGGGGAGTTCAAAATCACTGGGGAGTGTCTCTTATATTCAGATTTATTTTGGCTTCAATATTTTTTACTATATTTCCTCTATCTTGAGAACCAAACGTGCTAAACTTGAAATTTTGCATGTAAATAGGTCTCCTAATTTCCTATCCATAAAATTTCAGCTGCATATCATAAACAGCTCAAGAAAAAATTCTGAAATTATTAAGAGAGACCATTAGAAAGACTATTAAGAGCAATTAACATGTACCTGAGCACAATGGACGAGCACACTTCCACCTTTGATTCGAGCTTTGTGTATATGTTTGATTACATTTTCAAGATCTTCGTCAGAGATATCATATGATACACTGTCTTCCCATTCCAAAAACAAACAAGATAGATCATGAATTTTTACTGTTTCATGGTAATTATTCTATAAAAGAAACAAGAACATCCAAAGTAGCCTGCCAAATCGAGCAAAAGTTAAAGATAACACACAGAAATGAGATTCATACGCACATTATAGATAGTACTATATACACTACAAGAAAGCTGCTCCTAAATTGTCAAGGTCATGTTGTTTTACGAAATTAATACGCTATATAATATAATATAATTATTATAATTATTTCGCTCCAAAACCAACTTTTTTGTTAGGGTTAAATCAACTAAAATTGACAAAATTCAACAAAAATGAATAGAAGAAACCAATTCATTGCAAGATCATTGCAAGATCATTGACTCAGTACTCTCCTCTGTAGGTACAACTAAACAATAGATCTAAATTCCATTCAAGAGTCAGAATTATACAGATGTTATAGAGGTTATATGGTACATTTTAAGCGTTAATCTCATAAAGGAACCATGTCTTTCAAAAGCATGAATTAAAACGCTTTTTTTTTATCATGGAACAATAGACAATATTACACTGCTATAGTGTGCAACACCTCACTTACCCCCCTATATAGGTCAACCCCCATCTAAAACTTGAAAATGCCCCCCACACACACACAGAAAATCTCATGAACCCCCACCTCCTAAAATATTAGTTTATTTTTGCTTGTTGCATTTAAGAATCCCTGTAAAAAGTCCTGAAAAGTATGAAAACGAATGATTAGAAAGGAAATAGGGAACATTTTGAACATTTTTCATGTATACAGCTACATAGTTTCTTAAAGTTTATGGAAAGTTGGTTACAAACTAGATTTTTTTCTTGGGTTTTAACTGACACTCATAATGTAACAAAAATATGTTGCAACCCACCCCACCTCACCCCTGAAAAAATACTCCCTCCTATATGGATCAACACCCACCTAAAACTTCAGCTAATGGTAACCCCCTCCTAATCAAAGATTTTTAAAAATTTAAAAATCTCCATCACAACCCCACCCCCTTAAATCTTAGAGGTGTGACTGCAATATACTTTTTTTCTTTAAATTAATTCCTTTCCTTTATTAAGATTTTTTACCATAATGTGAGGGATGTGAGGGATGCGGTGATTATTTGATTATTTGCTGTGATAAAATGCCAAAATACCTCTTTGATTTTCAATTTTACCTTTGATATTGTGTTCAAAGCTAATAATCAATAAAAATGAGGTAATATTAAACAGAATATAGGAAATGAGGCAGACAACTATGAGCAGATAACTCATTATACATGGCCTAAAGGTCATCCCACAGTTATTTTAACATTGTAAAATTACCTCGAATCTCCTTCCAAATAGTTTAAACAAACCAGAACCAACCGTGTTTACAACTGCTTGAATATTTGCTTTTTTAACAAATTCTGTATTAATAGCTGCTTTAAAACCTCCAAGGTATAAACTTCCAATCAAAGTATCACCTTCAAGTATAAGACTTGGTATTTTTTCACCTTTCTGTGTGTGCTCTAAAGCCTATGGTAAAACATTGTAACTTTAGATAAGCAAATTTAAACTCAAAATAATTTCCGAACATCGCACATATAAAAGTGTTTTTAGAAAACATGCACTCCTCTGCAAGTGATGTATGGTAGTTATTCCTAATGCTAGAATTTTGTAAATTTTGAACAATGGTGTTGTTAGAAGTTAGGGTAACGATGATTCACTTTTTGAAAAATTATGGCAACATAACTTGCTATTACTTCAAGACCTTAATGGACTAATGGGAAAAATCTACCCACTCTGCCTCCATTTCTTTTAAGATATTGACTGTGTTATTATTTTACTCTGAATTTAAGAACAAAAACATGGTTTTGAACTAAAATCAAATAATGAAGGTAGAAAAGCGTTGTCAGAAGATTGTATCTTTTGTTATTTTCTTGAGCACTGTTTAACCCTATTTACTCCGGGGGGAGGGGTCTTTATACCACAACCCCCAAAATTTCTATATAACTTCTAAACCGCTTACCAATTCAGTGCACGCTGGTTGAGCACCATAGTTTCATTTTTTGATCAAATTCAAGGTGAATTTACACAAGGCAAAAATTTCCCCGCAAACGCCAAAAGTAGGCATCCTATTGGAAGAAATTTACCAGACATTGCTTTCAAATCAATATGTGAGGTGATCCCTTAATAAGAGCAAATAATCATTGTGGAGGGGGGATTTCTAAGCATAGAAAGCTAGCCTGAAGCTCTGCTCAAAAATCCCTCATCGACAGTGATTATTTGTTCTTAGACAGGTTAATAATACCTTGATAAGATCCTCTTCTTTGACACTGTCTTTATTGTGCTTAGATATATCTTTTAAACAATTTATACACATATTACCTTTCAACATATGACCAGAAAATGAAGTACAATCAGCTTCATTTGTAAAACAAATTTGATTGATCGACATTTTTGTATATTTCTATTCTACTAATGAAAGCAATACAGTGCTGTAGCCTGAAGCAATGCTCAAAAATCACTCCTCTACAGTGATTATTTGCTCTAAGTTCAAACACTGTAATATATCCAAACCAGCAGACCATTTATAAATTAACATCTCGAGCCAGAAGATTAACTGCCAGATATAACCTGTGAAGGAGTGTTTGCTGAGTATAGTTTTAAAACCGCAAAGCAAAAGCACTCCTCCAGAAATCCAAAACATGAAAGGAGTGGACATGTTACACATCAACAGATTTTATTCTGGCATAAATCAACCAAAATTGTAATAAAGTATGTTGATGTGTAACATGTCAAATCCTTGCATGTTTTTAAATGTAAATCCAGAAAAAATCACTCTTTAGAATGCAATTATAAGACGGTCCCAAGATTATATATTCAAAATCTTCTAGAAAAACGTGAAAAACTTAAAGAATTGTCAGTGATAAGAGTAAATTACCAATGTGGTTGAGTGAGGTTTGAGGTTACACTCTTACTCAGTGATTATTCAATCACTATAAGATTCTACTTATAAAAATGGTTGTGAAAATAGCTGCAGTAAATAATCATCCCTTCTCCTGACCCAACCATCCAAAAAGAAGCATGATATCATGTGATGTTGAATGATGTTATATATAACTACCAAATAACATCTATTTCTAAATTATGGCTAAAATTCTGTATGTACAATCTGCATCTTTGTGAATTTTGTCCAATCTTGGGAGGAGTGACATCTTAAGCAGTGGTCTAAATAAATAATCACTGTGGGAGAGTGTTTTTTGAGCCTATCTCCTCCAATGTGATCATTTATTCTTGATTTTATTCTTATCTTTTAGGTAGTAGTGACACACTTGTAGAGTAGTCAACTTGTAGTCCAGAGGTTTAATCCGACCTCTAAACACTAATGTCCATCACATGCTTGGAAGTACTGCCGTCAGTCTGTTCCCCTGTGAAATGGTCTCGACCAGATTGATTAAGGTCTAGAGGGTAAAAAAAGTAACCCCTCTCTAAGCAGTGACCTCGCCCTTTAAAGGGGTTAAAAAAAACATTGAGCAAGAAGTGGTAACATTGATAGCCATTACACCAAATAGAGTTCACCGATAATGTGTTTGCATGGGTGAATGTTTAAGTAATTTATCTTGAAACTTACACAATTCAATCAATTTCAAGATTGTTCACTCACTCAGTATTCTCCTCTGCAGGAATGAAGAAACAACATGTTTTATACTTGATATTTGAAAACACTCAAAAATAATTATTTACAGTTTATTAAACCTATTTATTTCGTTTCTTCTGCTGATTCAATAGTTGCCTGTTCTTTTCTATGTTTAGGAAACTGTTCCCAAGGACTTTGGAAATCAAATTTACGAAATTCTTGTGCAAATTCTACAGGTTCTTGTACAATTCGTTTTAATTCATCATCATATCGAACCTAAGAAGAAAGGATATGGATTATTGCAAATTATTGTTATTATTATTTAACAGAAATTCACTGCTATTCAAATTCACTGAAATTCCCTTTATAACTTTTTACAATGTCTCCTCCAAAAACAGTTGGTAGTAAGGGGTGGTCAAAATAAAATCTACTGAGGAGAGTGTGAGTCAACGATCTTGCAATGATTGACCTAACGCACTTCTGCAAACAATTGACAATTGACAATTTTAGATGATTTAACCCAAACAAAGAAGTTGGTTTTGGAGCAAAATTTTGAGATATTCCCTAAATCTCTAACTTTAATACATTGCATCAATTGAAGCTTAGAAGTCAAAAGATAGCTCCTAACAATCCATAATTCACCTCTGAAGTTTTGTAACATCATGGCAAATATAATCAGTAAATAAAAGGACAAATTCAAACCTCGTAATAACCAGCCAATGGGAAATCTTTTCTAAATGGATGTCCTTCAAAACCATAATCAGTCAATATTCTTCTTAAATCTGGATGATTCGAAAAGAAAACACCATACATATCCCAAATCTGAAATAAAAAGTTCAAACCTGAAAACTATACTCAAAAAACAAGCTGAAAACAATGATCAAAAATACTCCTCCACAGGTGGTGTATGACAACAAGCCTCAAGGTAACAGTCAGACAACACCTGTGGAGGAGTGTTTTGTAGTACAGTTTTCAGTTGCAAAGCAGGTGATGTCCAACCATTATCTTGAGGCTAGTTACACATTAATTACTCAACATTTCGCCTATTTATTGGATATATATATGATATCGCCACTCACACATTATCAAAACAAATTGTGGTTCATGGGTATCTCTGAAAGTTAGACCTAAATTTCCCCCGAATTCAGGCCTAAGCCAGAAGAGTAGCATGCCTGATAGTTTCATGCTACATAGCCTTGTATTGAATAATAAATAACGAACTACTCCACAGAGTTTAATCTGTTTAATATATAAAATTCTGATTATAACGAGGAAAAAAAAATTAAATTTAAAACGTAAATTTATTAAGTTTGGTCTCCACTGTTCGTATAAGTGCACCAAAATATGTTTATCACATTGAGCATATGGAAAAACGTATTGCAAAATTAGAAGTCCAGCAGAAGCTCTGGAATTAAAAGTTAGTGTAATACCAAGAACTAAAGTTTGAAAGGCTATTTTTCATTATCTCTGAATTTATCACTCCTCCACATTTATCCCTCTTTTTTATGCTGCCATTTTTAAAATATTCAATCGTTATAATAAACAAAACGACAAACAAAAAACAATTCATATAGACAAGTTTTAAGTCTTTACTTTTTTCAATTTCCTTGAGCAATGTTTGCGCACAATTTTCTTTGCTCATGGTCAGTATCCTTTGATGGTTGAATGTCAATATTAAACAAGTGTGATATTGGTGTGTACTGTATAACGTTTGACTGCATTTCAATTTAGTGTGTTTAGTACCCCGCTATCATCCCCATTCAGCATTTAAGTGCATTTAAGTTACACACCCATGCGCAATAGGACATAAGTGGTGTTTAAGCTTTAATGGCCATTTTGGCTTTACACAAAATTTAAACATACCTCTCTCTCAGCCCAGTTAGCTGCATCATATAATGGAGTGATTGAATCAATAGGGGTCAGTTCATCTGTGTAAGTTTTCACTTTTATTCGGGTATTAAAGGTAACAGACATAAGCATGTATACAATCTAGAAAATTGATAGAGCAGTGTTCAAAATAAGAGTGAATAATTGCTGTGGATAAGTGACTTTTGAGCATTGCTTCAGGCTTCATACCTTGAAGCTGTGCTCAAAAATCCCTCCTCCACAGTGATTTTACTCTTATTTCGACCACTGTTATAACATGTTTAACATGTTATATATAATATAGTTTTGTTTGTTGAACTAAAAGTTGAAAAGTAATTATTAACTCAATCCGTTAAACTCCAGTGTTCGAAATAAGAGAGAATAATCACTGTGGATGATGGATTTTTAAGCAATTTTAAGCAATTGCTCAAGATTCACTCCTCCAAAATGGTCATTTTCTGTTATTTCACGACTGAGATATGTTCAGAGATAGAAAAGACTGCAAACTTCAACTGGAGCATTACAATGCTCTCTCGTTATCAGAATTTGGCAAAATTGCATAATTAATTAGGGACCATCTCAAAAATAAAACCTACACAGAGTCAGCGATCTTGCAATGGATTTGTTTCTTCGTTGACCTAACGCACTTCTGTACAGATTCATTTTTGTTGAATTTTGTCAATTTTAGTTGATTTAATCCTACCAAAGAAGTTTAGAGCGAAATTTTGAGAAAATCTCATAACAATTGTAATGTTTTGAAGCAGTTGTCAAGATAAATATAATTATGAGGGAGAGATCTTTGAACTTGTAGCCTAAAACTATGCTCAAACATTATTTGCTATTATTTTGAATGCTACTTACCTCAAATCTAAATGGTTTTGATGGCCAATCCACAACTGTCATATCTATTAACTGTTTATACTGTGCATTTGTGTGATCACGTAAGAAAGTTAAGATTGGTATCACACCTTCAGGAGATATTAAAATATCCAATTCATTTCCTTCAGAAACTTGAGCAGCTTCAACATATTTGGGCATAGCATTAGATACAAATTGACCAAATTCCAATAATTTAGTCCTTGCTGGATCCTCTGAAAAACAGATAAACAAATACATATTACAAAGCGAAAAGATAAAGAGAAAAAAACCAATGATTCACACCAATAAAGAAAATGTGCCCGGTGGTTCCAATAAGAGTAAATAATCACTGTGGCCGAGTGATTTTTGAGCATAACTTCAAACTCCTGAAGCTATGCTAAAAAACTCTCCCCACAGTGGTCAAATTAAGAGTAAATAACTACTGAATTCCAGGGGCATTATACACAAAAAAGAGATGAGAATTCCCTACATGGTGTTTTAGCTTGTTAGCTTCGGAAAACCAAATTCAAATTCAAACTATTCAAACTACAGATTCAAATTACACAGAGTTAAAACACTCCACTTATATTAACCCAACCTTCAGTTAGTATCAACAAACTAAAAGATATAATATCAGTAAAAGAAAAATATAAAATGTATATACCCTGTGTTGAAACTGCAGTGCTTGCCAGTCGAACTGTTTGTACTTTTTGTAACAATGAAACTCCTAATGCTTGACGAAATTGAAACGCATCTAAAATAAAGAAGATTTACTCATTTACACTTACAGTTTTATTAAAGCATTTTTAAAAGGGGATTTGAACAAATGTATGAATAACAGTGTTCACAACAAGAGCAAATTAACACTGCGGAAGAGTCATTTTTGGGCATCTTTCAGGCTACAATACCTGAAGCTATGCTCAAACACCTCTACTCCACAGTGATGTGATTATTTACTCTTGTTTTGAACATTGATAATTATTTTAAAATCAAAGAAAATGATGAGATAGCTTTAACACAGTAAAGTATCTAGATTTGACTTCTTTTTTTTGTAGCAAATACTGAATGCATGACATCACTTAATTATTTGTAAATTGATACACAATTGCAAAAACACAAGAAAGAACTGATATGTATGGAATGATGATTAAATGCCATATTAAATAAATATCACCTTTCTGGAAAGTTAGTCAAGACCTTAAGTGCCAGCTATTGATTATCTAGCTAGTCACAAGACGACCTATATACACGCTATACATAACACTGTTGTTTGATTTACAAAAAAAACGGACTTGACCTTCCGTCATTTTTATTTTAAAAATTACTAAAATTTTGTAAATTTCATTTGGTATAACTTGAACTAATCTTACGACATGTATAAGTCGAGTTTTTAAGATATAATTTTTAGCTAAAAAATCATCCCTCAACTTATATAGTTCTGAAAAAAATTCTATCAATAATATTTGATGGCTTTCAAGCAAGGAAAGTCAAAAATGAAAAAGAATACGTGTTCCACTATATTTTGTATCTTCTCATCTAGAAATGTTAAGATTCCAGGGATGAATTCATGACTTCATCAAGTTGGAAAATTCCCTCATACGCACAAAGTCCGGGGTAAAACAATAGTTCTTTTCAAATCCCCGGACATCCCTCAGACACCCCCGCACAAGGCAGTAGGACAGTAGCTATATGCTATAATATTTGTACCTTTAAAATTTTAAGCATTCTATTAGTTAAAAAATTAGCCCCAGATATCATAACGGCTGACTGCCAGGTAGACAGCTGGTCCGGCGCAATTTCACAAAGTAAGGTTTGTTTTTGAAGACCAAGCATGGGAGAGAATGAGCGAGAATACCATTCTGTATTATAAACTAATATGGTCTGTGGCTCCAATATCTGAGAATACACGACTGAAAAAATGACATGGAAAAACCAACAAAGAAAATGATGGCAATGAGAACGCTAATGGG
>JAULBZ010008031.1:0-11011 GCA_032360805.1 Neoturris breviconis | reverse complement strand
ATTAAAGAGGGGGGCGCTTATTAAAGAGGGGCGCTTATATAATAATTTTTGTATCAAAGGGGGCGCTTATTGGAGCGAGGCGCTTATTATAGGGAGGGCACTTATTACAGTAAATACGGTATGTACAAAATATAGGAATATCGAGAATGCACGTATATATAACACATGATTCTTTCTCGTTGCGAGCAAATTAGTATAAGGTATATTCAAAGACTTTTTGTGGTGTGGTGAGTCGAACAGCTGTCACGAAGGCATGCACTTGGGATGTCATCTTTGATAATATCTCACAAACTGAACATAAATTCGATAATATTTTGATTAAAGCTAGAACTGTAAACATAAACACAAAGTATAATTTCTATAATCAAGAAATGCACTTAAAATGAACAATTAAAAAAATATATATTATCTAGGAATCTAGGAATCAAAAATATAACATTAATGGAAAGGCAAATTAAGTCAATGATCTGGTAATGGATTGGTTTCTTTGTACGTGAATCAATTACAAGTTCATTGAACCTTCTATACAGGTGCTAGAAAACCTAACCAACCTATCAGCGAAAACACTCCTCTATAAGATATGTCCTAACAGTTATTGTGAGGTTTGAAATTCAAATCCAAAGCTTTTAAGTTTGATGCTAAAACATGCATTCCAGTGTAAATATGGGTAAATAATCACTGCGGAGGAGTTAAAATGATTTGTTCCTAATTAAAGCATAACATAACATCTAGAACTCAGAATGAATGGTTCTAGAAGCATAACAAAGTTAGGTATATATATTTATAGCAACTATGGTCAAGTTTAAGCATGGAAGGTTGCTTAAATTTGAGAAAATCTGAATACTAACACTTCTCTATACCATACCAAGGGTTAAAATAACTCCCAGTCATCACTGTGGAGGAGGTATTTCAGAACATTTTCAGCCAAATTGACTATAGATATTTTGAAAGTTCTCTCCTCCACAGTGATGAGTAGCAGTTATCTCAACCTCTGCACTCCACTTGAGCACACAAGGGCTAATATAATTGCGAAGGTAAAAAAAAAAATCTCAGAGGCGTGAACCTACTTAAAATTGTAAATGGAACGCAACAGAAGAATATAGTACTATAAATACAGTGATAAATAATATCATCCATGATGACTATAGCTTAGCATTTTGAGCATTTTGAGTACCGGCTTCTTATAAACTGGTTGCTTATAAAATATGCATGTATGATATAACAGAAAAATTTGAAAAAGTATAAAAAACGTTTTTTGTTATGAAAAACAAAACAGTAGCTCTTGAACCATTTGGAGACCAACCCTACAAAACACCTCTCTTCAGAGCTATTAATTTCTACCTCTGTATGGCACAAGACAGTATAATACTACCAATAAAATGTAATAAGAAATAATTTAATAATTACTAAAAGCAGGCATGAATATAACTGCCAGGTATCACTTGTGGAGGAGTATTTTCTGAGTAGTTTTCAAAGCTATAGTCCAAAGCACTCCTACTCCTCCATAGATGTTTGGTAGGTATGTTTAGGCTTGCTAAGTATAAAATATGAACTCCTTGTAAATGAGAATAAAAGGTAAAACTGGAAGTTACTTTCAAAACTCTAATACTAAAGGGATTTCCAATAGGCAAAAATAGTTGCGTGAAAGCCAAAAGAAGACATTCCATTGGTAGAAATTACATCATACCATATGTATAAATTCTATTGACGGATGCATGAATTTTTTCGCCTAATGGAAATCAGCCTAAAAGCACGATATCGAATGAGTAGAAACACATCATGCAAATTGTATATTCAATATCTGTTGGTATTTTTAAATGAGGCGAGGCTGTGATCAAATTTATTATTTCAGGGAAATTATTGAAGACATGTTTTATTGAATTTACTTCAAGAAATGTTGTAATAGCAAATTTTCTTCCAGTATTTACTTACTGAGACGTTCTTAATAATATTCTCAATCAAAACCTTCATTAACAATACAGTGGTTGAAATAAAAAGATAATCACTGATAATCACTGTGGCAGAGTGATTTTTATGCATAGCTGCAGACAACAAAGAATAGATTTGGGCTACTCCTCCATAGTGATTAATTGTTCTTATTTCAAGCGCTGTTGTTACATATAAAGCAGATATCAATTACCAGAGTACATTATATCATGTATCAATCATCAGTCCCTATAGTGTATGTACCGTCTACCTTGCTATAAACACAATACAATCAGTCTGTCTTCCTCTTTGTGTACAGTTTAATTTTGCATCTTCGGAACTCGAGATTTCCGTAACTCGATGTTTATAAAATGGTGTTTACCTATGTAATGAATTGTCTACAAAATGTATCCAGTCAGTTTTTGCACAAGATTATATCATTCATCCGTCCCTAAAACTTGTGTATCGATAGTTTTAAAATGAATAGGTATATGTCTACGTACATGATCAAGAGTTGGAAAGAACTTTGTGCATATTTTGCATTTAAATTTGTTTTTTGAACCAACAGGTTCTTCATTCTCTGAGCTTTTCTTTTTCTTTTTCTTTTTTTCCCCTGGAGTTCCCTCTATTACATCATCCTGTATTTTTCGCTTTTTTTTCTTGGGATTTGTTTCTTCATCCTCAGTATGATCATCATTTTCATCCTTGTTGTCATCATTCTTCGCTTTTTTATGAGTAGCCATGTGTTGTTGTAATTCAATTCGATCAGGTGATTCATATTCACAATGAGGGCACAGGTTATGTTTTTCCTTACGATGTCTGCTAATCTTTAACATAGAGTCATATCTTCTTGTACATCTTGGGCACCCATAGGGAAGGTCCTTTTCTTTCTCTGCAAGACGTTGCAATGCCCTTTGTGCTTTTGTTGCTTCATCGATCGGTGTTCTTGGTTTATTTGGTTTAGTTCTGGGATAGTATTTTACACGTGTTTTTTTTTCGAATTCAGGTAATTCTGGTTTCTTCAAGACATCATCAGGAATTATGAATGATTTGTTTAAAATGTTTGTAATAATCGTTTGAATTTTATCATCGTCAGATATAACTTTATAACAACTAGCATCGATAAGTTCTTCTTTGATTTTATGTTTGAGAGTTAAATGACCTTCAAGTTCCACTTTAACAATAAAAGCACAATCTTCTGAACACATGTTACAAAGAAATAGTGATTTCGGTTTTTCTTCATGATGCATTATACGAACATGAAGTCGTACATCTTCGGTAATTTTATAGATTGTTTTGCAATCGATACAAGTATGGAAGTCATTGAAATGTTTTAGTAAGCGTGCATGCGAACGGACCTGAACTCGAATGAGACAATAGGGACAATCGTAAATAGTATGTGCAGTGAAGTTGTGTTTCTGTAGTTCTCTTTCACTACGCAGTAACTTATCACACAGATGACATGTAAAAAATCGATGATTTGGTCCACCATGGCAGGATGCCATGTGCCATTCAATATCTCCAAGATTATGCCCTTTTTTATAAACAAAATCGCATTCCTCGCATACTCTCTTGTTAGGATTGTCGTTATCATTAGCTTCATTGTCATCCTCAGCATGGATTGGTTTCATGTTATTTATTGAACCCTTCATTGAAGTATGCCCACTGTGGATATGCTTGACAAGCATGGCGGGAAACTTGAATGTTATTGCACAATCATGGCAGTCATTTAAACCTTGTGGATATGTTTTATGCCGAGTTTCGTGTTTAAATAAATCTTGGTACTCTTTGAATCCAAAATTACAATAAGAACATTTGTATTTCAATTGGCTAGCATTATCAATAATCTCAACATGTTCAATCTCTTTTTCCATTTCACCAATAGTCTTAGAGTGTGTTTCGTAATGTTTTGTTACTGTCTCGTTGTTTGATAATATTCTATCACAAAGTACACACTGGAACTCCTTCAAAGTCTCATTTGTAGACTCAGTAGGATCAGATCCTTCAATCTCTTTCACTGTTTTTGGAAGATTTGTGTTCTCAGTAATACTCCCGTGATATTTATACTCATGTCTTCTCTTATCAGCCCAGGTTTCACAAGGTAGATGACAAAGACGACAAAATACACGTTTCTTTAACTCGACAAGATGTTTATTTCTTTCGTGGCGATCAAGATATTGTTCGTTTTCAAATATTGCAAAGCAAACTTTACAAAAATAATTATATTTATCTTTTAGTATTTCAGGATCAGGATGTACTTGGCGTATGTGTACATTCATGTTCTTTCTTGTTTGGAAGTATTTTTGACAGACCTTACACTGATAAATTGACTTTCCTGTGTGCACAAACAAGTGGTGATTTAAATGTTCCTTCCTTCGGAATGATTTGTTGCAGTAGTCACATTTGTGTGGTCGCTCTCCAGTGTGTATTCGCAGATGGTTTCGCCAATCATAAACAAATGTAAATGTACGAGCACAATATTGACAAGAAAACTCTTTTTTAGTATTATGAATTAACTGATGTGATATCAAAGCCCCTTTTCGACCAAATCTGACGCCACAAATATCACATTGATATCGCCGCTCATAATAATGCATCTTATTGTGTTTGTCACGTTCTTTTTCATTGATGAAGCTTTGTTCGCATGTTTTACATGGATACTGTTTAATACCAAGATGAGAGTCCATGTGTTTGTAAACATCACGTCGATCAATATAACCTTTATCGCATAGTGGACACGTATATGGGTACCAGCCGTAATGAATTGATCTCAGATGAAATATCACACCTGATTCTTTTCGAAATGATTTAAAGCACTGACCACATTTATACTTTCTGTCTTCTTTTGGATCGTTTGATATTGAAAAACTCTTCAAACTTTCATCAATTTCTTTTGGAATATCCCAGGCTTTGTACTCAAACTCAATAACATCTGGTATATCAACAACATTAATCGTCTTCGTTTCATCAGCTATTTTTTTTGACGATGTTCTCAAAAGCGGCATTTTCTTAGTAGTTTTGACAGGTGCAGAGAAAGTCTCTACTGGTGTAGGTTGCATCTTAGTTGAAGTCTCCGATTCAGGTTTCCCCTTAGTTGGAGTCTCTGCTGCCGTAGGCTGTATCTCAGTCGAAGTTTTTGATGGTAAAGGTTTCACCTTAGTTGGAGTCTCTGCTGCCGTAGATTGCACATTAATTAAATTCTCTAGTGGTGTAGAATTCACTTTAGTTGAAGTCTCCGATTGAGTAGGTTGCACCTTAGTTGAAGTCTCTAATGGTACTGATTTCACCTTAGAATCACCAGTTTTAGTAGCCATAGTTAAATTTTGACAAATTCTTGGTTCTTCAATGACATGAACATCATCATCAGTTAGATCTAAACTAAAATCTACATCAAAGTCTGCATAATTTATAGCTGTATTCTTTGGTGATAAATCACTGGTTAACAGTGGTAATGTATTTATAAGGTCATCTTTGTTCGATGCCTTTTCTGGTTTGGACGTAGATTGTATTTTCAAGATAGCTGTTGACAGATTTGGCTGTAACTGTAAAGTAGCAATCATAGAAGGTGATGTCAGTAAATTTGTCGAAAATTGCTCTTTAGTGGCTTCCATTTTTTGTTGTGTGGTATATGGTGTATATTCTGTATCTGTATTAGTGAATAGCTTATTGTTAGTTTCTTTTTTTGTTTCTTTATTATTCTCATTCTTAGCAACAGTATCAATCGATAGATCTTTGTGTCCATGGATGCTTTCAATATCATTTTCCCTCCTGGTAGAAGTCACTGTAGGATCTTTAATATTTATATGAGGATCTTTTTCATTTTTTGCCTCAAAAGAAACTGCATCAGTCAATAAATTATCATGCGTTGTGGATGTATCTTCGATGTCTACATCTGTTTCTATTTCAATCTTTACCTCCAAAGCTGTGGATGTAACTTTATTAGTGTCCATCTGGGATTGTTTTCCATTCTTGCTCTCTGAAGAAATTTCATCATTTTGTAAATCTTTACTTGTCATTAGTGTGCATCCATCCGTCTTTACTATAGTTCCTTTACTATTATTCATCTTTGGAGAAAGAGTATCAATCAGCAGATCCTCATTTGTTGTAGATTTGTTCTTGATTGATGCAGTAGTAGTATTATCTGAACCTTTTAATGACTTTTGGGTAGCAGTTTCTGCAACTGATGTATCTCTAAGATCTTCATTGGGTAATTGTTTCTTTGTGCCAGGTTTAGATTTTATTATATCTTTAGGAGATGTCTTAAGAATATCATCAACCAATACATATTTGTTTTTCAGAGCAGAAGCAAGCACTTGATTTAAATGATTCGTTTTTGGATTTCCAATTGGGAATAAATTTACTGGATTAACAGAGTCATTTTTTGCTGAAGTCTTGGATAGTTCATTTTTATTATCATCTGAATTTGATTTTGACAAAACATTTGTGATTTGGATACCTATCTCATTGTTTAACTGAGTTAACCGATCCAAAAAATTGTATACATTATTAGTTGGCACAGGTATAAGCTTTTGAGCATCTTTTATTATTGATTGTGTTTCAGAAGCTTTCGGTGCCATAGCAGGGGCAATATTAACTAATTTAGACTTAATAGATGAATGTTGATTGTCTGGTAATGACGGTCTGATCTCATAATTTCCATTCATGATTGGTTTCTTTCCATGTATGCCACTTGGATATATGACAAAAGTTTGCCCTCCAGGTTTTCCAGTAGATTGCATACAGAGTTGTTGTGTACTCAGAGATTGGTTGATTTTTTGTGCACCAGGCTTAACTAATGGTTGTATAGCAATAGGCTGTTGAGCAGGTTTCATGGTGTGCTGATAAAAGATCGGTTGTTGTCCACCCGGTTTTCCTCCTGTTTGAATGTAAAATGGCTTCTCACTAGATTTTCCAGATTGAAATAAAATCTGTTGTTGAGAAACAATATTTGAAGATGATTGAACAAGAAGTGGTTTTTCAATTAGTTTTCCAGTTGTGTGAATAGATAGTGGTTTTGAACTGGACTGTCCAGGTAAAATTGGATATAGAGGTATTGCGTTTTCATGAGGTTTGCCTGCAGGTTGAATCATTAAAGATGATTGACCAGGATTTGGATGTACATACACTGGTGATTGGTTTGGTTGAGTAATGTAAGTAGCTGTCCCAGGTCTAATAGGGGTCATGACGTGGTGTTGTGATGTTTTAGGTCGTGACACAGCAGGATCTGGGATGATATTCAATATTTGTTTGTGTAACTCTAATGGTGGTAAACTTGTCGAAAGAAGCTGTGAAGGAATTGCTCTGGGGTTTGACTGCTTTAACAGTGAGGTTCCTTCAGATGATGTTGCAATCTTCGGAGTTGGAGTTGTTGAAATGTTATACGGATGATTTCCAATAAATGTAAGATTTTGGCTTCCATTTGGACCAGGAGTATAAATATATGTTTTATACTGTTGGTTACCTCCAGGCTGTGTGGCACTAGTATTATTTTGTAGCGGTACAAGTTGTTTCTGATCAGTGATAAGGTTACCATATATTTTAGATAAATCTGGAACCTGTTGCTGAGCCGGAGGAGCATGAATTTTGATTTTTTGAGCAGCCTGTGATGCTTGAGTGATCTTATTTGTCAACTGATGTTGGTTTGTTAATGCAATAGCAGGATGATTAGCATTAGATTTAATAGTAGTTTTTATATGCGATGGATTTTGAACAGATGTAAGAAGGTTAGATGCTGTAGTTGGGTTGACATTTGTCATGTCTGCCACTTCAAGAGATACTTTATCCACAATTGGTGATGATATGGTGTAGTCTTTTGGAGATGTATCATCTTTACATTTCTTTTGAGCAGTGATTTTTTCATATTCTGGTTTAGGATTAATCGTACGATATCTCTTAAGGATGAGATCAGCTGCCACTTCAGTGGATGTTTTCATTTTTTCTGATTTGGAAAAAAATCCAGGATATTTTGAAATTAGATGCTTCCGTTTGTCAGCTATAATAAAATAAGCAAAGTGTTTATGAAAAGAAGTGGGGATCTTACTACTTGCCCAACATGAGGATATTTTCAAGAAAATCTCACCATCGAATATGCTATTTTTTTTCTATGGAACATATTATTTTAGTTGGTGTATTGGAGAAAATTCAAACAGTTCCAAAATTATGACAAAGTACTTTGAAATTGTGCCAAAAGATTTATAAGTTAGAAGATATCTCAATGTACTAATGTAAATAATCAGATGTAATTAAGAATGAATAGTGTAATTAATTATGATGTTGTGAATCATTCTGTTTCAAATATCTTTGAAGTGGATTGATTTTCATGAGGTCATTTTATTTATTCAGGGTTATTTTGAAACAAAAAAATGGTAACTAGGGATAATTTTCTCTTAGTAAACAAACTTTTAACAGATGGGGGAAAACAAATTCAAAAGAAAATTTTCTTATTATTATTTGCTTGAAAAACGTTTCGGTATATAGTTTTAAAACAATTTTAATTCACCATCAAATTCTTTTTGCTACAGGTACTCTTCAGCAAAAAAATTATTAAGTCACCAGAAAATATTTTGCGCTGAAATGTTCAGATCTGAATGAAATATAACTTGACCAAGTTTCATACATATTGTATCAGAAGTTATGCAGGGGGGTGGGATTTACTGATTTACAGAGCCTTTAATAGCCAAGCCCTAATAGGGTTAACATTATTTACATGAATTATTTGGACAGGTATTAAAGAAAAAACATTAAAAATAGAAGTTCTAATTTCATGAGGACCAATTTTTGCAAATGGAATGTTTACAGAATTTTCACAAGGATTAATTTTCAATCCAAAATTCATGAAAAATAAGCTTCACAAAAATCAATCCACTTAGGGCAAGTCCATACATGTTCGAAGATATTTGAAACAGAAAGATTCACAACATCTCATCATGCTATTCAATTCTCCATTGTTTTAAATCTGTTTAATCCAGTATATAGTATATTCGGTATGCAATTTCTACATAGAAAACACAACTGAATTAATTTAATTTAATGATCTATCTTGTCTCACGGCTATAAATACTTTTGGTTAAAACTTAAGTTTGGAAAATAAATTTATAATAGGTTTATAATAGGTTTTCTATTGCAGGGTACCATTCACTTCATGAGGCCTTTTGAGGTCTGAGAATGCAAGAATCAACCAACTAGAAAGGAGCTAAATAGAGATACAGCTACTTAGAACTAAAGCTGTTGCAATATAGAAATTTCAATATCGATATCAATGACTGAACTATCGTTATAATTCATATTTTTCAATTGATTTTGAAGAATATGCCAATTTCAGATTGATGGCATATTTTTTATCAAAATTGTTCTCCTTTTAAAATTTTATACACTTCATTTTCTCAGTATTTTATTTCATCAAAAGCTCTAAGGGAAGGGAGAGATTATGTTTAATCTTGTGCATGTTTTTAAACAAAGGACTTGTGCTTTCTATGAAACTGACAAAAACCGTTTATGTACAGCATGGGTACCGAGCTTCCTAATTCTGCTCTCTTACTATAAGTTCGTATATTTTCGTTGGAGTTTCGCTTAAGCCCATAGGAAAGTGCTAAACGTCTCCATAGGTAATGTTTGATGAAAAATGAGAGTGCCATATTTGCGATATTTCATGTGAGATCATTCATCGATATCAACTTCTTGTTGTCCAGCTGACAAAAACCTGTTCAAAGTCCGCAGAAACTCAACAAGTAACATGTTAGTGCATGAAGATAACAATCGTTGAAGGTTGTTCATATCGATATATTGATGGAATCGATTTTTGAAATATCATATCATATCATAAATTGATCATTTTGGTGAATGTAAATCAAAGTCTCCACTTTTCGTCGATAATCGGTCCCGAGTTGACGAAATTTAAAAATATTTTGACAACAGTCTCGTAATATTGCCTAGAATGCCATAACTGAATTTAGCTAGATTGTTTATAATGCAGCTATGAATGAGAGGACGCAAGAACTTGACGATCTACACAGAAAAATAGCACAAAGTTCACCAGTTCACCTGTTCACGAAGTTCCGTCCCGCCATTCGCTACTCGTTATGCCATTTTATAAATGGAATTAAAGTGAACATATGTACATCAAGTGGAGCCCTTAACACGATTAATACGGGTTTCTACTGGCATAAATTACTAGTAGCTAAACTGGTTTGGGAATAAATAGAAAAGTCAAAATCAAAAATTTCAAATTAGAATTTGAAATTTAGTGTAATTTATACCAAATTTCAACGTCTAAATGGAACATAATGGGTAAAATGAGCGGCTCCATACGATTTGTCCTAGACATAATATATGCATATAGAAACCAGTTAAAAAGTAAACTGCCAACGACGACATCAAATGTTGTGCAGTTTCCATGAAAAATATGTAAACATCGTGGGGTCAAAAGGTTTTACAAATACGATTTTGCAGTTTTAAAGCTAAAATTTAGTTTTCTGTATTATATTTTCTTGCAGTATACAGCTTCCGATAACTTAGTCTAACAGAACCAAACTGTGTGCGAGTTTTTATTTTAGCTAGCTATCTTTTGATGTTTAAGGAATGCGGATGATAAGAAATAAGAGACCTTCGAAAAGTTATTTTTAGGTCTCCCTTCCCTTGATCCCTGCTGGCTAGCGCCCCAACCCCCTATTTTCTGCAGAGGGAAAGCCCCCTATAGTTTGCAGCGGGAAAGGAGGACTGGAATTTTGAAGAGAAGTCTGCTAAGTTCCAAAAATTCTAAAAATAACAAGGAAACAAGGTGATTAAATCCATCAATATAAACATGTAGCTAGCTAGCTACATTAATCTGTATCAATAGCTGACATGCACCAAATCAGATTTTGCTTTAATAAACAAAAAATCTGATGTGGCATTACTTTAAATTTTGTCAGTACCTTCCTTGGGATATTTACGATACATTTTGATGAAATAATGTTACTTTCACATCCCAATTCTTCTTTTTTTATGCAATGACTAGAATCGTTTATTGTAAAAGAACCTTTTAATAGCTTATATTACGCCATATGAACTGAGTAATTTTAAGATTATATAGAATTTGCTGAGAATT